>JAJOZX010000418.1:1035000-1112500 GCA_023014485.1 Bathynomus jamesi
AGGCAAACTTCATCCCGCAAAACTCTCAAACGGTTACACCTTTTGAGAGTTGTCTTGGGGACAAACGGACACACGGACGCACGGACCAGCGGACGGACGGACGGACACACACACACACACACACGACCGAAAACAATACCTCACCAGCGAGAAATGGAACTTCTAGTAAACGTCATAAATGGTTATAGAAACGTTTAACGTTTGTTGAACGTTCCATTTGTTGGTTGGTCGTTTCCGTTCATCGCGCGGGCGGAGATAGTAAATAAATAGATAAGTAAATACACATAAATAAAGAAGAAATAAAGGAATAAAGAAATATTTATACGTAAATAAAAAATATAGAAAACAAAACAAAAAAATCAAGGAAATATATAAATAAATGCCTAAACGATAAATAGATAAACAACAAACAAACAAAGCCATAAATAGAAATGTAAATACATAAAATGGAGATAAACAAAGAAACACCCCAAAAATTAAAGACATGGACGAAAAACGAAGGAAATAAACAAGAAACAAAGAAATGAACAAAAAAGTAATAAATAATTGCCTAAATGAGTAAACAAAAAGAAAGCGAAAACAAGAAAAGTTTCGAAACAAAGCAATGTTTGACCTTTTCCTGTTTACGCATTCACAAGGACGAGACACAAAATAAAATGGAAAGCTGACTATTTTGCACGAATTCTAATCAAGTTCATTTTGTTTACAAAGCACTTTCGAACTTACGCAATGAATGCATGAAAATTATTACTGCAAGTACGCGCGCTCGCGCGCGCGCGTGTGTGTGTGTGTGTGTGTGGTGTGTGTGTGTGTGTGTGTGTGTGTGTTCTTCCACTGTGTACGTGTGATTTTCTTTTTATATTTGTAGAGTAAATTGCTATACATGGTACTCGAAAATCTATACTCACCGGGAGTAGAGACGTGTTGAAAACGCATTGAAACTCTTTACACGACTGGAAATACATTTATTTATGGAATCCGATCATAAGTGTTTAAAATGTTCCCATTCACTTCAAAACACGTTAAGTGTAATTAATTAATTAATAAAATTTCCACTGGATAGAGACGTTTTGCAAACAAATTATTATAAATTTTTCTTTTCTTTAATTATTCAAATACGTTTGTTGGGTACCTGCGTTCAACTAATTTTAATATTAAATTGCATGGATTCGTTTATACCTTTAAGGCTCCTGTAAATGTTTTAATATCGACGATCTGATGATGTTAGTCAAGGATAGGAAAGGATAAGTTTCTTAATTGGATCTTTATTCTAAGCGAGTTCTTAGTGTTTGAATAATAGTTATTTTCGGTTGGACTTATTTCCTAAGTTTCTTGAATAGAAAGTACGAGTGAGTGAGAGACACTACTTCTTATTGTTTTCTCTCTGTTTTCGGATCCCTCTCTATGTTCTCCTTCAATTTTATCAAGTTACATGGACTTCTATAGGTACACTGGGGTAAAGGTTTACGTAAGTTGGAGGATCTAAACGGATATTTTGTGCTTATAAACAATCATTTAGGAAGCTCCAAAGGTATATAACTAAGAGTTTTATATATATATATAAGGAACAACAGGATTAGTCTATGTGCAAACATTTAATAGAGTCAAAGCTTTCGACATATTCCATTGTCATCTTTACTGCTAAAATGAAAGATATTATAAACAATTAAAAACCAAATAAGAATTTAAAATAGTTTTAAATATTGACAACACAAATACTACAAATTATTATAAATTTTTATAATTTTTTTATTTGTTGGTATTTATGTTGTCAATATTCGAAATTGTTTTAAATTCATATTTGCTTTTTTTAATCTTTGCAGACGGATTAGTCATGCTTTTCCTTTCCTTTTTCCACCACAAAATCACTTGGCTTTATTATTATTATTATATTATTATATATATATATATGGGAATGAACTCAGAATGGTTCCCTGAGGTTTTTTATGATACACAAAGGCCGTGCATGGAACAAGGAACTCTTCTAGGAAAATTAAATCCACTATAGTCCGAATAAGTAAAGGTAAATGACAAATACTATAGTTTTTTCTTTTTCATGATGCTAGCCCGACGTGGGCAGCGGGTCACTCACTCGTGGGCAACGGGTCACCCTAGATCCTGTCCCAAAGCTGGATCCTATCTGCTTTGCAGATAGCTGGTGAGAGAAGCTATATTTTGGGACCTTTTTGCGAGTGACCCGTTGCCCACGTCGGGCTAGCATCATGAAAAATAAAAAACTATAGTATTTGTCATTTACCATTACTTATTCGGACTATAGTGGATTTAATTTTCCTAGAAGAATTCCTTGTTTCATGCACGGTCTGTGTGTATCATATATATATGTTACTTTCGTGAAATAATTTTCACATATATATATATATATAATATATATATATATATATATATATATATATATGTGTGTGTGTGTGTGTGTGTGTGTGTGTGTGTGTGTGTGTGTGTGTGTTCGTATTACAGGACACGTATGAAACTACGTCGGAAAATTGTAATTTCGAATTTCAAAGTCTTTCCGAATTAAGAAGATTTTCAAGAGGATTTTCGTCGCAGACGAAGAATTTCTTCAAGAAATTAATAAAGAGTCTTAATAAAGAAACTGCAGAGGGATTTAATGTTAGTCGCAGTTGTCATTCCAAAGTCGCACGTGGATCATGGTTAAAGGTGATGTTTAATTAGTTCCTTTAAAACTAAAATTCTTTACATAGTCAAGCTTATATAACGTAGAAACTATATATATATTATTATATATATAATATATATATATATATATATAGAGAGAGAGAGAGAGAGAGAGAGAGAGAGAGAGAGAGAGAGTACAGTTCCGTATTGCCCCCCCCCCCCCACATTTTTTTATTAAAAAATAGTTTCGTATATATATTTTATTAAAAAAATTGGTGCTTTTTGTTAGTAAAAAACAACCATGGTTTTCTACTTCTGATAAAAATATTCAATATGGTGAGAAAATATTGGTTTGTAATAAATTTAAAAAAGTGCACTTAACTTTTTTATCCTTTACATTAGTCCTTATGGCTCCGGCTATCCAGGCAAGGTGGGCACATGTTATTACATTATCATTTGTATAATTTAGGTCTCGAGGGTACGGGGGCTCCGCCCCCGTAAAGATCACGCATCACAAATTGATCGGTATGGGGTTTTATATGTTTTTTCTTTCTGCGACCAAACTACTTTATTCCCCACCAGTGAGATCGTTGCACGGCTTAGTCTTACCCGTGCAACGAATCGCATCGCAGACTATACAATCACTTTGGCGATTGCTTAAGCGCAAGTTATCAGCTGGTATTCGTAAAACCAACATCGATATGCATATTTGCAAATTTTTGTGGCGCCATCATGCTACAATCAACAATTTGGACCCTTTTGAATTTTTTATATTTTGTATCAAAATAATTTATAATCCTGATGTTCAATAAAATCATATTTTGCGTGGGGGGCAATACGGAACTGGCCCTATATATATATATATATATATATATATATATATATAATATAATATATATGAAAATTAGTTCACGAAAGTGACACGTGAAAAATATTTATGATGAATAAAACACGAAGGAAAAAGAAACACAAAGTGGTGCTCAAGCGCTTTCGTCTAATGACATCCTCAGGAACACAGTGTTCCTGAGGATGTCATTAGACGAAAGCGCTTGAGCACCACTTTGTGTTTCTTTTCCCTTCGTGGTTTTATTCATCATATATATATATATAATATTATGAAAATTATTTCACGAAAGTAACACGTGAATAAATTTATGATGAAAATAATCATGAAGGAAAAGCAAAACGCGAAATAGCGCTCAAGCTATTTCTTCTAATGATATCCTCAGAAACACTGAAATTAATAACAAGACTGAGACTATATACAGTATAGGTTACAAAGAAAAAATTAAAAAAAATTATAATATGATTGGTGCAGAAAAATATTGTAGGAGAAGCATACAATTTACGTGGAAAAGCTACCAGAGTCTTAGCGCCTTGCCCTTTTTGTCTAAATCCATTCTAAATGAATTCAAAACAACAGGATAAAACGAAAAAAAGGCACTGGCTAAGGTTGAAATTGTTTGTAAGTTGAATAATGGCAGACTCGTAGAAATATTCTTGAGCCTGCCATTATCCTGAGGATATTTTCCATCCTCTTTTTCATAACCTCCTATACCACTGCAGCTGAGACACTACGGAATCTACCTGTTCTCTCATCCCATTGTGTTTTTATTTCGTTTATAAGATTGCCATACGTATATTATTGTGTACCGTTCACGTCTTCCTTCCAAGGAGTAGAGTTTCAAGGACTGTAGTCGAGACCAGTATTCTTCATCTTTCATTTCCTTTATCTTAGACGTAAAAATCCTTTGTATGACTTCAATGTTTGCAATGTCTCGTTTTCTGTATGGGCTTGTAAATACTGAGCAATACTTAATTACTGGCAGGACTGAACTTTTCCATAATTTTAGTATGATGTGGAAATACTCCTGCAGATAACTTCCATTACTTTTCTAGCTGTTGCGATTTTAATGTTATAAAGTCTTCTGAATTCTGCATCCGATGGCATTATTACTGCAAAATACCTGACTTGTGGGTTTGGTGTTTATCTGTCTGTGTTGCAGTGTTTTGTACCCTTTATTGTATAGCACCTTTTTTGTTACCATATCTTGTAAATTGGATTTTTTTCGTTGAACTTCATAGTGCTGTCTTCCGCCCGCTTGAATAATGTTTTTGTGTCATTTTTTAATTTTTCTGTCACCTTCTTTTGATATTTCCTTGCATATCTTTGTGTCGTCCTCGAAACACGATACGATACTGCCATTAATATCTGCATCACTATCGGCAATCATTATTACAAACTTCAGATTTGATTCCATTTACTATTATTACTCTTTGTGTTCTTTGGTCAGAAAATTAAATATCTACAGTCCCGGCTTTCCGGTAATTCATGTATTCTAAATTTTGTGTGCTATAATTCCATAATCACATTTATCAAAGGTTTCGACAAAATCTTAATACTCATATATTACATCTGTGGTTTGACCTCGACACAATGTTGCCAGTATTTTCTCTTGATAGTCTGATAACTGTGATAAGCATGACATTTCACCTATAACGCCATGTTGGTTCGGAATGAATAAATTCTTTTCTTGTAGGCAGTAAGTAATTTTGCCTCTAATTACACGTTCGCAACACTTTATAAGGTGGGAAGTGATAGCTACTGGTCGATAGTTCTTAGATATTTATCGGTTTCCTCCTTTGAATAAGGGGACAGTGTTCGCGTTCTATAATGGAAGTGGAATTTGTCCTGTTTCGAGTAATTTTCTTCACTGAAAACATAGTGTACTGAGTAGTATGCGTGCAAAACTGTAGATGAGGTGAAAGGGGGAAGGGGGGAGAGGAAACGAGGGAAAAGGGAAATAGGATAAAAGAGAGAAATTAGAGGAAAACTGGGGAAAATGAGAAACAAAAGCAAAATTTTAATCAGAACTATGTAAACAATTGGTTTGATAATGGGGAAGGGGTATAGGATAATGAGGATGGTCTTAAGGGAATAAATAAAAAAAAATAAAAGTAGAAAATATATACTCGTATATGGCAGGAGGGAGAGTGGGAGGGAATGAAGGGTAAGATAAAAGGATGGGGATAAGAGGTAATGGGGGAGTAGGGGGTAATGGAAGGTAGGGGATGACAAGGGAAAATAAAAAAATATAAAAAATATATATACGGCGGTGGAGGAGTGGGGGAAATGGAATAAAATAAAGGGAGGATGATAAGGGAGAATAAATAAATAAATAACTAAGTAAATATATATGGTGATGGTGCAGTTGAGGGGAAGATAAGTAGGATGGTGATAAGAGGTAATGGGTAAGTGAGGAGTAATGAGGATATAGAGTAATAAGAAAAAAGAGAAAAATTAAAATAAGGAATATATGGTGGTGGGGTAGTGGGGGGAGTGGAGGAGTGGGGATAAGATAAAGTGATGGTGATAAGGGAGAATAAATAAATAAATACATAAATAAAAGTATATGTGCGTGACGTCATTTTTATGCAGGAAGGAGGGCCAAGGGCGAATGACCACAAAAATGCACCCCTCCTATACAGGAAGAAGAGAGACACAATCAAGGTCAAGGCCTTTCGAGATGCCTGGACACTCTGCGTTTGAAAGAGTAGAGGTCATAGACAAGAGGAAAGATAGATTAAGGAAGATTGTTCCAGATTTGACCGGTTGAGTAGTTGAAAGAGTGAAAATACCGATTAAACCTTGCGTTAGAGAGTTGGACAGAAAAGGAATGAGAATATGTAGAAAGTCTAGTGCTGCGTCTAGTGCTAGGAGGAATGCCGTTAGAGAGCTCAAAAGAGCAGTGTCCGTTATAATGGCAATAGTAAAGAGAAAGTGAGGCAACATTGCGGCGAAGAGAGAGGGATTGAAGACAGTCAGTATGACTGATGAGACGAAAAGCCTTTGATTCCACCCGGTCAAGTAGAGCTGTGTAAGTTGAACCAACCCACACATGAGAAGCGTACTCCATACATGGGCGGACAACACCCCTGTACAGAGACAGCAAATGATTCGGGGTGAAGTAACTGGGGAGCCTGTATAACACACCAAACCTCTTAGAAGCCCTTTTGGAAAGAGAGTATATGTGGTCTTTACATGAAAGATCACGAGAAAAGGAAACCCCCAATAATGTTAAGAAAAGAGGAAGGATTGAGTTGTGTATTGTTGAAGGTAAGGCAATACTCCTGTGGAAAATTGTGACGAGGAGGCAGATTAAGGAAGTGAGGTTTTGAGGCATTGAAAACCCCTAGGTTTTTTCTGCTCCAATCATAGATAGTAGAAAGATCAGAGGCCAGGTGTACCATATCCGTCCTACCCGAAGTATGGAGTGACTGTTGAGAGGGACGCTTTGTGAAGTGGGTAGAGAAATGAAGAGTGAAATGATAGGCATAGGAGTGGATAGGCAGGAAGTGCGACTTCATATATCACTGGTAAATAAAAGGAAAAGAGTAGGTGACAGGACTGAGACCTGAGGAATACCACTATTAATAGCTTTAGGAGAAGAACATTAGCCATCTACAACTGCAGCTATACATCGGTCAGAAAGGAAATCAGAGATGAAGGCATAGATGAAGGATAAAGACTGAAGGAGGGTATTTTGGAAAGTAATGATTTGTGCCAGACTCTATCAAAAGTTTTTGACATGTCTAGCGCAATAGGAAAGGTTTCATCGAAATCCGAAAGGAGGATGACCAAGAGTCAGAGAGATATGCAACGAGATCGCCAGTAGAGCGTCCCCAGCAGAATCCATACTGACGATCTGAAAGAAGATTGTGAGAAGAGAGGTGTTTAAGAATCTTCCTATTAAGGATAGATTCAAAAACATTAGAAAGGTAAGAAATTAAAGCAATTGAACAATAGTTGGAGGGTTAAAAGCGGTCACCTTTCCTTGAGACAGGCATGAAAGCAAACTTCCAACAGGAAGAAAAAGTACCATATATAAGACATATACGAAAGATTTTGCCTAGGCAGGATGCCAGCACAAAAGCACAGTTCTTGAGAATAAAAGGAGGGACACCATTAGGACCGTACGCCTTCCTAGAGTTGAGCCTAGAGACGTCAGAAAAAGCATTTTTAAAAGAGATTGTATCATAATTTCAGTCATAATTAAGTCAGAATGAGGAGATAGAGGAACAGTACTGGAGTCGTCCAGGGTTGAGTTGGAGGCGAAAGTGTGAGAAAAGAGTTCAGCTTTATCAGGAGAAGAAACGGCAACTGAGCCGTCAAAATGGAAAAGAGAAGTGAAAGAAGAAGAATAAGTAAAGTTGTTGGAGATGTTCTTAGCTAGATGCCAGAAAGAGCAAGAAATATTAGAACTGGATAGTTTTCACATTTTTGTCTGCTGAAAGAATGTTTGGCGAGTCGAAGAACAGATTTTGCATCATTCCGGGCAGGAATATAAGCTAAGTGAGGAGTCAGGAGTTGGATAACGACAGTACATTCTAAAAGCCTCCTCTCTGTTGCGCATAGCATTAGAATCAGCAAAGTTAATCCAAGGCTTCTTTGCATTAGTAGTAGGAAAATGTACGCCTCCATTCCCGAGAGAATAAATAGTTTAAAATAACTCTTATAAAGCAAGTCTAAATCGGATCGTTTGTTATTTTTACATAAGAGACAATAATTATACGTGGCTCAGATTCATCAATAATATTTTACTCGTATATTGACAAAATAATATAAATTATCCTGTTGAAATGTTTCATTTAAGTATTTGTCCCTATTTGCTCTCATAGTTAAATTTATTTATTATTTCATGCAGATTAACAATGGCAATTAAATTAGTTTTTTCAATAAATTTTCTGTATGGAGTCATCAGGCACATACTGTAGCTGTGTTAATATAAGCAAAACTTGAAAGGTTTCTTGGAAACGGCCATCGTAGCGAAAATAAGAGGGATAAGATGAAACGGAACATCCAAAAGTTAATTGTAGAATAGACCGAAGCTTTGAGTCAACTAAACTCATTCTTAAGGTACCTACGTCAAATGAATATAGCACAAATTTATCAAAATAGTTAAAATAATACAGTTGAATAATTCAAACAAAATGAAAAGTTAGATTTCATCAAACCAAAAATCGACAAACTGCCATTGGAGAAGTAAAAAGGAAGAATTGAGGAAACCACCCCGCATCTAGTTTTAAAAGGATATTCACACAAAATTTTTAAGGATCTATTATAAACACAGCGTAAAAGTGCGCGCAAAGAAGTCTGTTGGTGAAATCAACATACAGGGTGTTCCAAAAGTCCCTATCTATTTTGCAGAAATAATAATATTTTAGAGGAAATAAAAGAGCAGCATAACTAAATATGGGTATATACAAGTATATCAAATTCAGGTATTAGCTTCCGTATGAACACCATCAGTGTCTCTGCATGTCTCAAACCTGTCAGCTGCATTACGGAAGACGTTCACCAGCAGCTGTGGAGTTATTTTCCTCGCTGCAGCAGCGATTTAAAAAATATTTTAAAAATATGTTTTAATTCCCCATAAAATAACTTTGAACTTTCAATTATATCAGAATATGTTGTTCATATGGGAGGAAATGCAAAGAAAGGAGCAAAAGGTTTTATTTGGATTTGAGTTGAAATATCGACTTGAAAAATCGACGTGAATCATTCAGACCCCACCCTACCTGTTAAGGGTTAAAAGAGTTGGTAAACACTATCGTAAAATCAATGTGAGGGTAAAATGTACTTAGAAATTTTTGTAAGGTCACTTTTTAAGTATTGACTATTTTTCACCCAAAAGTTTATTACAAACTGTCAAGACGGTAGTTTTACGTTATTGGTCAGATGCTCGCGAACCTGATTTAGAAAGAATTTGCTGGAAAAACCAGTAGACACAAAAAGGCTTCCAAGAACTTAATTTTGGAATCAAAACTAGATAGGTTGAACTTAATTTATAAGCTTTTTGTATTAAAGTGAGAAAAACATTTAATTTGAAAAGAAAAAGAACGAAACTATAAAAATTACCAATATGATTAGTACTGGTCTTTTTTCTAAACAATGAGGTAGAGCAGGAATGAGACTGTTTGGAAACGCAAACATTTAAAATGAGGGGCGTGTTGTTAGACTCAACTTCCATAGTAAATTTTAGGATAGAATGTATTATGTTAACCTATCGAAAGAAATTTTGGGTTTCACCGGAAGTTTTAAAAAACAAAAAGGTATCGCCAACATAATGTTTATAGAAAACCGGCTTTGGTTGGATGGTAGAACCGTATTGAGAGAAGTCTTTTCAAGATGGTTCAAAAAAGTTTTGGCTATGACTAGACAAAGAGGCGAACCCGTAACTTTATTTATACTGCTGTCCACACTGTAAGGGTGGTTCATATTTGGTTCCACCCACAGACTTCCTAGAGCTCGCTTGTTTGGACATACGAGTGTCAGTCATAGAACTTTTTTGCTTTTGTTCACGAAAGAGAATTCTTCAGCTAGAAGCCACTCCAAAAAATTTTAAATTTTAAATTTGACATAAAATTTTAAATTTTAAATTTGACATAAAATTTAAAATTTAAAATTTTACATAAAACTCCGATTCGCATTTCCTTCTAATTTTGGAATTCCTCTGAATTCAATATCTGCAGCCCTCTCTCAACTGTAACAGTTCTTATATCCCCTCTTAATTACTCGTACATAAACTAACCAACCATTTTAGCCCCTTTAACCAACCGTCTCATACTGAGTCTGTAAAGGTTTTATGCGCATAACCTTTTAAAACTTCACGCGAGGGCTGGTCCCTTTAATCTTCTTCTTTTACTTTCACTTCCGTAATGGATGTTTCTCGATCTTAATTTTAACATTTTAATTTCTAACTTTTGTTTTGAACTTTTTTAACCTATTATTTTGTTTGACTTATTCACTTGTATTATTTCAATTATCGTGTTAGATTTCTGTTACATTTGTTTTACTCAGATACCTTGAAAATGGGTCTACTTGTCCCGAAACGTCCGTCAATTTCACAACAAACATTTGTATGCTTCGTTTCATCTTATTCTTTCTATTTTTGCTTGTGCAAATATATGAATATAGTAAAGCATTTTGTATGGCTTTTTCTTTCGTTATTATATATATATATATATATATATATATATATATATATATATATATATATATATATATATATATATATATATACACATACACACACCTCGTTAACTTCGTTGCTGTTCCGTGTGATGGTCTCTCTTCACTCGAAGGTCAAACTGGTAGCCCCGCCGCAAGGTCTGGCTTGGTGGAGGAGCGAGTTGCTTTCTTGCGCTCTCCACCGTACATAGCCAGGTACACCCGGTTCATCTGGTACCGTCCTGAGCCAGGCATCTAGTCTTTTCTTGAAGACTTCAACTTTGACCCCTGTAACGTTTATGAGGTCCTTTGGAAGCTGGTTAAAAAGTCTTGTCCCCTGACAACCAAGCTATTTTCCTTCAGGTTGAAGAGGTCCCTTGTCGGGGAATGGTAATTGGGTTTAGTTTGAGGTTTGGTAACAGTTTTTCGATCATTTTCCATATGTAGATTATGGTGTACATCTCTCTTCTTTCCAGGGAGTACAGATTTAGTTTACGTAGTCTTTCCCAGTAGTTGAGCTCTTTGCAACTATCAATCTTTGCTGTGAAATGTCTCCGAGTTTCTTCTAGTCTAATAGTTTCTTCCTTTTTATATGGGGACGTCAAGACTGAGCAGTATTCAAGTTTTGGTATAATAAGTGTTTTTAGCAGGGGAATCATTACTGTCCTGTCCCTTCTTTTGAATGTTCTTAGTACCTGTCTCGCGACTCTTTTTGCTTTATTTATAGCTATCTGATTTTGTGTTTCGAATTTCGCATCATTGGTCATTATTACCCCTATTCGATCGCTTTCGTGCTTCTCTGAATTTCCTGTCTATCTGGAGCATAATATGCAGCCTGTTTAAGTTCCTCATTTCTACCATATCTCAAGAGCTGAAATTTCTCGGTGTTAAATGTCATGTTGTTGTCTTCTGGCCATTTGTATATTTTGTTCGTGTCCCTCTGCAAGGCCTCCACTTTATTTAAATGGTTGATTTTTCTGTTGATCTTTGTATCGTCTGCAAAGGATGTTACTATACTGTTGCTGTTTACTCCGTTGTCTATGTCTGTTAGCATGATAATGAACAGGAGTGGGGCCAGTACTGTACCTTGTGGTACTGAGCTGCGTACTTCCGATTCTGATGATGATACACCTTGAATTTTGACGACCTGTAGACGTTCTCTGACGAAGTTGTAGATCCATTTTCCCACTTTGCCTGTTATTCCCATATATTTCATTTTATGTGCTATTATACCATGATCGCATTTGTTGAAAGTTTACCAAAATCCGTGTAAATGAAATCGTAGTTGTCATTGCCTTTCAGTGCATGAGAGAGAGAGAGAGTTACAAGGAGTTACAAGGAAAAGAAGTACCTCAAAAGGCCTTGCGGCCCATACCGAGGAGGTACCAATGGCAACGCATGCCAGGGAAAATTTTGTGAAAGTTTATTTTTCTTTCAACTATCCTAGCAATAGTAGAAAACTGGATAGAAAAGTAGAAGGCTCTCTCCCCACCCTCCGCTCCCTCCCTGCCAGAGGCAGGTACAGAAAAAGGTTGAAGAAAATACCTTGACCCTGGAAAAGTAGCCAAGGAAATTTTACAGGAAAGTGGAGAATATATAAATAGCTCTATATTTAGCTTGCTCACAGAGACCGAGCAAGCAAACTCCTGCAGAGGTTTCTGAGGTTTTAATCTTAAACTATGAGTGTGTTCAGTACTTTGTCGGTCGATTCCTGGGAGGTACCTCATTTTTCATTTGCTCGTTCTCCCTTCTCATCTTGTGCGGAACGCTCTTCTACACAAGCGTCATTCTTTACATTATATATATATATATCAGTGATGTAGGACTCGAGACCCTTTTTTTCTGGTCTCGGTCTAGGTCTCGGTTTCGGTCATGGTGGTGTCGACTACATTACTGTGATACGATTCAAGTGCAACGAAAACTTATATTGTTTTAAGTAGGCAGTTAACTGTTGAAAAATGTCACAAACTACGAATTTGTGAATAAATTATGAATAAATTTTGCAATTGTCACTTGATAACCTCTTTAGAACTTTTATTCCCGAATGTCAAATACAGAGCTTAGGAATTAAGTATTACACAATATTGAATAAATGCCAAAAATTGTATATGGTCTCAATTTTAGTCTAGGTCTCGAGACCTGTCTCGAGACCTTTTTCTGGTCTCGGTCTCGGTCCTGGCCATAGTGGTCTCGACTACATCACTGATATATATATATATATATAGTGGAGGAGGAGGATAGTTGTTACAATTTTTCATTTTTTTCATTTTGTGAACGTGTTGTCTTTAATGCATAAAGTTCGTAGGATATAATATAGAAAGAGCACTTTTCAGTAACATTTTATTAAAAACTAAAACATATTTTTCTTATTATAAATCAATAAAAAATGGAAAAAAAAGCAAGAGTGAATAATCTGTAACAACATGCCCTGTTAAGGGGCATGTTGTTACAGATTGTAACTTCCAAACAATGAGGTTGTATAACTTCTAAACAATGAAGTGTTCTACTTAAAAAGACAACAAAAAAAACCCACATTTTGAAAGACCTACTTTCAAAAGGTGGGGATGCAGAGCTGCAGGGATGCAGAGCGGTAATTAACAAGTATTTAAGAAAAAATAAAAAAAATGTTGTATAACTTTCAAACAATGCAACCGTTCAGCATGAAAGTTCATCAAGTGCTGCGTCATACTAATGAGCACGCGCAGACCAGATTTTGAAGTGCTGCCATCTGTAGATCATGAAACAATTGGCTTGTAACAACTTGCCCCTGCAACAACTAACCCCTCCTCCCCTATATATATATATATATATATATATATATATATATATAATATATATATATATATATATATATATATATATATAAGTTATAATATATATATATATATATACACACAGGGGCGTTGCGGGATTTCTTTTGGAAGGGGTTAATATATACAGATATATATACTGTATAGTGTATATATTACGTATTTGTGGTGCAAATATCCATTAACACTTTGAAGGAATTGAATAAAAGAAAATGTAATGCATTACGAATATATTAGAAGAAGCGACAAACCTTCATTTTGATTCGGAATTGTGATTTTGAAACGTCTTTTGTTACTTTTCTCTTTACTTTTCTATCGAAGAACATTTGTTTTTAGTCGATAAAAAGCGGTATTTGAGCCTCTTTTGAATCGAGATTCGGGATAGGCGTTTTTGGAGTTTCCTTCTGATCTCCTCTTTGCGTTGCATTTTTGAAAACGATTCAGGAAACAAAGAAGTGTTTTATATATATATATATATATATATATATATATATATATATATATATATAGTATATACTTTCTCTTCGCGTGTGTGTATATGTGTGTGTCTCTCTGTATAAATAAAGCAATTAATTACGTTATTTTCAATATTATATGTCATAAAACAAATTGAAAATGTAAAGCTTTTCTCTGAGTACTTTAATCGGTAATTAAGCTTTGCTTCGAGAAGATATAAAAATATGGTAGGCATATAAAGTGGATTTGAAAGTAAACTATACCTGAGGTGTTCTACTCAAAGACAACAAAAAAATCCCCCCACCTTTTGAAAGACCAACTTAACGTAACTTTATTTACGACTATAATTCTAACTAAGAACTTAACTTATCATCAACGCTGAATACCATTAATATTAACTGTCTGCATATACGATATCGTTTTTGTGGCCAAAGGACTTTATTAATAAATACTAATATAAGCTGAACATTTCAAAGAAATAAAACGTATACATTTAGCGCTCTAGATCACTCATCGAATGTCGAATCTGTTTGAATCTCCTGTCCAAGATTTATATAAAAAATTCAGGAATTTGTCGAATTTGATTCAGAAAATTCACTTATAATTCAGATCAGAGAAAATCTTGATTTCATTTCTAACTCCAATCGGATCATCAAAATATTTCATTGTATTTCAAATTATATATATATATATATATATATATATATATATATAATATATATATATATATATAGAATATATATATTATATATATATATATATATATATACACACACACACACACACACACACATATATATATATATATATATGGTGTTCAAAAAGTCGCACTACACTTGGAAGCTCTAGACAGATAGATAGACTGTAGTACGAATTTTTGAACACCCTGTATATACACACTCAAATTATTTTTATATATTGCGCTCAAATAATGTTTATAATTATATTCGTATATTGGAAACATCATGAGCAGTTGAGCATCTTTTGTTATTTTTGTTTCATCTCAGATTTTCTCCAAACAGAACGTACTTGGGCAGAATATTACAAACTTGCATTACGGTAATGTTCCTTTTACTCTGTACGAAACGGAGGTAATACTAAGCGTTTATGTATAAGATGCTTTGCTCGCTAAACGAGATTATCCGCAGATCTCTCGAGTGTGTATTGTCATTTATACTGAAACGCATTACGTATTTTTAAAAAAATATTTTAAAGAAACTGTGGCCGGAAGGTATATAGATCCAATTTTCAATAATGGAAGGCAGTGAGCGATAGTAGGTGAAAAACGTGGTGTGTTAACAGTTAATGAGATAAATGCGCGCGCGCGCGCGCGCGCGTGTGTGTGTGTGTGTGTGTGTGTGTGTGTGTGTGTGTGTGTGAGAGAGAGAGAGAGAGAGAGAGAGAGAGAGAGAGAGAGAGAGAGAGAGAGAATTGTTTATTTTAGAGTGAAATTTTGGTGTTTGTCAGTATTTAATACTAAGGAAAATAAAGCTTAATAATAATAGTAATAATAATAATAATAATAATAATAATAATAATAATAATAATAATAATGATAATTAGATGAGTGGATTCAAAATCTGAAAAATAATTTCCTCAAACAATTCCCTCTAAACTATACAGATTTCAATAACTCAAAGACAAGTGGTGGTTGATGGGATTGTTTAACCTCCTTCGCGACATCTAAGACCATATGACGGAGTGGACGTACAGCTTTACGTGGGATCCGAACCTCGGGTCGATACATAATCTGGAGCCGGAGGACGGTCCCTTATCCAACTATTGTTACCCAGACCCAATGTCGCTTAACTTCACTGATCGACGGGAAGCGGTGTTAAGACAATGGCCACGACGTAACCCACCCAAAGACTACACCATTTCATGCTGAAACTGAAAGTAACTTAACGTTAAAAAGGAACGCGTGTTTTAAATTAAAAAAACAAAATAATTTGTCCGATGAGAATACTTACAAGCTATTGAGAAGACGAAGTAAAAAACTTATTAGAAAAAGTAAGCGCAACTATGAGCTATATAGTATATTGAACCAAATTAAATCGAATCCGAAGGAACTTATAATTATGTTAGGAATAAAAAAGTAGCTTCGCACACTATTGGTCCACTCAGGCGAAAACAACGAACAAATTTACGATGACTTACAAATGACGGACGTTTAAAATAAATTCTTCACTTCCGTCTTTACTAACGAAAATTTGAACAACATTTCCGTTCCCATAATCATGCTCAGTGATGCGCACTTAAAGCTTCACGATTTTACCATTAGTTATAGGTAAAATTAATCCGAATAAAACTCCAGGTCCACATAAGCTCTACTCTAAGGTACTTAAAGAAATGGACTGTGCAATAGTCTCTCCCCTCACATACTGTATATTTATGAATAATAATAATAATAATAATAATAATAATAATAATAATAAAAATAATAATAATAACAATAAATCGTTACAATCTCGAGAAATTCCGTTCGATTGAAAGCTTGCAAACATTACGCCAATATAAAAAAGGGGACAAATCACTTTAGGGAAATTATCGTTCCATTAGTTTGACTTCAGTAGTTGGGAAGCTTATTGGAGACGATCGTTCGGGACAAAATAGTTAATCACTTAGAAATTAATAATTTAATAAAAAATTCTCAACAAGACTTTCGACGTAATCGTTCTTGTATTACTATTTGCTCGATTTCTTTAACCCTTTACTGGCCAAATATTTTGTTGGGTTAAGTTATGAATGCATGTATTTTAAAGGTTAGAAATTTGTCCTTTTGGGCAGTAAAGGGTTAATGATATTATAAATATATATGACGAGATTTTCAAAAAGCTTTTGATAAAGTGCCACATAGAAGATTGTTATCTAAACTTCATTCTCACGGAATTGATGGTAATGTTCTCAAATGGATCGAAAATTGGCTTAGTGCACGTAAACAAAGAGTGGTCATTAATGGCAAAGCGTCTAACTGGAAACGTGTAACTAGCGGCGTGCCTCAGGGGTCAGTTCTTGGTCCAATTCTTATTATTTATATCAGTGACATCGACATAGGAATTAAGAGTATAATTTCAAAATCTGCGGATGATACCAAACTCGGGAGACGAACAAAATCAGCGGCAGAACGTTTGCAGATTCAAGAAGATAACTTATTAATAAATTACTAAAGTTGGCGGAAATTTGGCAAATGAACTTTAATATAGATAAATGTAAGACGTTGAATCTCGGTAGAAATAATGTTAAGGAAAAATATGTTATGCGCGACAAGACACTAACGATTGTTACGGAAGAGAAAGATTTAGGTATTACAGTATTGTTACCGACACTCTTAAACCGAGTAAACAATGTATCGAAGCGGTCAGAAAAACAAATAGACTCTCGGGATTTATTGGTAGATCATTTAAATTTAAGTCGGAGAAAACAATGCTAACACTATATAATTCTTTAGTTCGCCCCCACCTGGAATCCC
The DNA here is from genome assembly GCA_023014485.1 of Bathynomus jamesi. Classification (NCBI taxonomy): domain Eukaryota; kingdom Metazoa; phylum Arthropoda; class Malacostraca; order Isopoda; family Cirolanidae; genus Bathynomus; species Bathynomus jamesi. The sequence goes on from JAJOZX010000418.1 coordinate 1,052,381, forward strand.
GCGTTCAGTTCTGGTCCCCAAATTTACGACAGGACATGGACAGAATGGAGAGAGTGCAGCGACGGGCTACTAAGCTGATTCCTAGACTTAGAAACAAATCCTACGCTGCCCGTTTAGAAAGGTTAAATTTATTCTCACTCGTAAAAAGACGTATTGAGAGAGATTTAATCCAAGTATTTAAAATGATTAAAGGTTTTGATAATGTCAACGCCGAAAAATATTTCATTTACAGAAATGCAGATGGAATTCGCGGTAATGGTCTTAAATTAGTGGGTAAACATTTTAATTCTAATGAAGCTAAACATTTTTTCTTCAATCGTATAGTTAATTTGTGGAATGGTTTGCCAGCCAGCGTAATTCAAAGTTCTTTGGTTGAATCCTTTAGAAAGAAACTAGATGCTTATCTTGCTTTAAATCCCCAGTTAGAAGCATTTGTTAGCGCATAAAAGTATTGTAGAATTTTCACTCGGATTCCCTCCTCTGTACTTTAAATATTTAATTTTATCTTTAAATTTCTTTCCTTCCTTTCAACCTCTTTTCTCTTCTTAACTTTGCTTTAAAACTTTCACTGTCTTTAAATTTTCTTACGTCTTTTAACCTTCCTTTTTAAACAGACAGCCTCGTAGGGACCGGCCAGTCTGTTGTTGTTTGGCGTGTATTCCTTTGTACTCGTATATAGCATTTTGGTTGTATTACAACTTAAAAACAAAAGGAAAGTTAGATTCGGATTTTTCTCGAGTTGTTGTAGAGAATTTTTTTTTTTGTCAATGTAGGTTCAGTATAGCTAGGTTAAGTTATGCTAGGTTAGGTTAGGTCAGTTAAGGATAGACTAGGTCAGTTAAGGATAGACTAGGCCAGTTAAGGTTAGGTTAGATTAAGCTAGGTTAGGTTAAGTTAGGTCAAATTTGATTAGGTGAGATTATATAATGCTGTAGATCATTTTAAGTTTGTTTGTTAGTGGAGGACCAAAGATTTCAAGATTCGAGAATTTGGACCGTTTTGTCTTTCAGAAGGTCCCATCGCTGACAATTCCACACAGCAAGACGCATAACTGAGCATTTGTTGTTTTTCCATTTCATTTAGTCATCCTTGAAAAATAAAAGTGGTTGTTCTTTTTTTCTAAATAAATTTGAAGTTTCTAAGTTGCTTCATAATTTGATTAACTGAAACTAAACTTTTTAAGTTTTTTTGCTACCAGAAGTAAAATCTGATGTTTTTATTCTTCGTTCAAACATGAGTTTTTTATAATTTTTAATTTAGTTATCCTCCTATTCCTATTTTCTTTTCCTTTTTTCCTTTATTTTTAAGCTCATAATCGTTTAAGAAACCCAAGATAAAAATAAAAAAAGAAACAAAATAATGAAAAATACTTTGAAAAACATTTTATCGAATAAATTTGGTCTTTTGCTCGTAATATCGCCATTGACGTAATATCGGGTGCAAATAATCCAACTTGAATTCTATACGTAAAAGTTAAGCCAAAAGTTTTGTAGAACTTGTTACAGACTGACAAAGAGCCAAGAATAAAGTAGATGGTCAGAAGCCAACGATGTAAAATTTAATACTGAAAAGTTTCAGCTTTTAAGCTACGGAAAAAATAAGGAACTAAAATGTATGGAATACTATGCCCCAATGCGCAGAAAATTCAGAGAAACTCGGGCACAAAAGAGTTAGGAGTTATAATGACCGACGATACGAAATTTTAAGACACGAAATAAGATAAGTAAAGTAAAAAAGAATAAACAGCACAGATGCTAAGCACCTTTAAAATAGGTTCTAACGTCCCCGTATAAAAGAGAAAAAATTAGTCAATCAGAAGGAGAGCAAAGAAGTGACAATGAGAATCAGTGAAAACATCATTACTGGGAAAGACTATAAATTAAATCTGTATATACTTTATAAAGGAGAGAGAGAGAGAGAGAGAGAGAGAGAGAGAGAGAGAGAGAGAGAGAGAGAGAGAGAGAGAGAGAGAGAGAGAGAGAGAGACCATAATTTTCAACTAAAAACACTCATCTCAAACTGAATCCAATAACCATCCAAACAACACTGGAAAGGAAAGGCAGAACTTGCAGAGTTCTTAAACTAAAAAATAAACATGGAATATTTTCCAAACAGAAGTAAAATAGTCTTATCGTTTAGAGCCAAAACTATTTACCATTAACAAAAGAAATGAAGAATACTTCTGGTGTCGATGCAGACACCTTCAGAAGAAAATTAGATACCTGGCGTAGGATAATACCAGAAAAGCCAGATGTGTTTGGCTATGGGAGATGGAAAATTCATGAAAGCAACTCTCCTCCCTACCAAGCCAATTCCAAAGGCAGAACCGTGAGCCTTACCTACGTACTATTTATTTTAACTTATTCCCAGTAGGTGGCACGAAGAACTAGGCTATAGAGTGACTTTAATTAAATTAAAAGTTTAATTTTGTTTTTTACGAAGAATTTTCTTCAGAATAGAGTAATGGTTGGAGTCTTCGCTTCGCATACCATCAACAGCGAGTATACCTTCATTCTAATGATGTAGTATATATATATATATATATATATATATATATATATAATATATATATAATATATATATATTCAAAGGAGGTAACAGAGAAATACCTAAGAACTATCGGCCAGTAGCTTTCACGTTCCAATTTATAAAGCGCTTTGAACGTGTATTTAGAGACAATATTACTTAACTATCTATAAGAATGGAATTTATTCAGTTCGAACCAACGTGGTTTCAGGGCGAAGATCATGCCTATAACAGTTATTAGATCACCAAAAGAAAATACTGGAAAAACTGTGTGGAGGTTAAAACAGCGATGTAATTTGATAATTAAAACCCACTCTAATAGACAGAGTTTATTTCCACAACAGTTTCGATGCCCACTGGCATCCTCTTCGGGTGGATACAGAAAAACGAATTCGTTTTTCTGTATTCCCCCGAAGAGGATGCCAGTGGGCATCGAAACTGTTGTGGAAATAAACTCTGTCTATTAGAGTGGGTTTTAATTATCATATTTTGACCTTCACGTAGAAAAAAGTGGTTTTTTGCATTTAGCGATGTAATTATATAGTGATTTGGCTAAAGCCTTCAATAAGTGTGTTCATGGAATTATAGCACACAAACTTAAGAATACAGAGATTACTGGAAGGTTGGAACGATGGATATTAAATTTTCTAACTCAAAGAACCCAAAGAATGGTAGTAAATGGAGTCAAATCTGAGGTCTCAGAAGTCGTCGACTCTGTCCTACAGGGTACAGTATCAGCTCCTTTACTGTTTATAATAATGATTGCGGATATTGATGCAGATATTAATGGCAATATCGTATCGAGTTTCGCGGATGTCACAAAAATATGCAAGGAAATATCAAATGGAAGTGACATAGAAGAATTACAAAATGACACTGAAACATTATTCAAGCGGTCGGAAGACGACAGTTCAACGAGCAAAAATTCCAACTTATAAGATATAGTACAAAAAGTTGCTACAGAATAAAGGACAAACAGACTAACACCAAACCAACGAACCAAGGATCTTGAAGTAACAATGAACAATGCCATTGGACGCAGAATTCAAAGAACACTACAACATTAAAGTTAGAATAGCTAGAAAAATAGTGGGAATTATCTGGAGGAGCTTCCACAGCAGAAAAGCAAACATAATGCTAATATTATAGAAGCGTTTAGTTCTACTAATAATAGAATAGTGCTCAGTACCCACAGACCCATACAGAAAACGAGACATTGTAAACACGGAAGCCATACAAAGGACTTTTATGTCTAAGATGTAGAGGAAACGAAAGATGAAGACTACTGGTCTTGACTGCAAACTTTGAAACTCTATTCCCTGGAAACAACAAGTGAGCGTCCCTCAATAATGTACACATGGAAAATACTAGAGATCTGTGTTCCAAATTTTAGAAATTGAACAGAAACACGCTGGAATGAGAGAAAAGATAGATTCTGTATTGTTCCAGCTGCGGTGGGACAGGGGGCTTTGAAAACGAGGCTGAAAAATACTCTCAGAATACGAAGCCCCAAAATATTTAATGTCCTGTCAAAAGGACTGAAGAACCTCCAGCACACCAGTCTGAATAATTTGAAGAATCAGTTGGATAGTTTCCTGTGCAAGCTTGGCTACTAGGGCAGGAGGAGATCGGAGACCAATTTTCTCTTCCACCAAATCCCGCAAATGAGGCTGGGTGCTGCAGAAAGGTCGACCACAGATCGATCCATAACCTCGTTCGAAGCCATCATGAGGTAAGGTAAGGGTTATATAGAGTAATCCCTTCTTTACGGAAATTCAATTTACAAAATCTTGCTTTAACGGAAATTCCCTTTTTATAAGGGAATAAAATTCAGTATAACGGAAGTAAGATTTGTTATAACAGAAATTTGAGTCTAAAAAATCACTAAATCAGTCACTAAAATATCTAATCTATTCTAATTTTACACAGGCAGTGGCTCGTACTCACCACAACCTTCCTTCCCGTCCTCCATCCCACCCTCCCGCCTGCTCACACGTCTCCATTGATAGTCAGCCACCCATATTCTTACTTTTTACTCACTTTATTATTAGGTAGTATACAAATACAGTAATAATGTACAGAATATTTTAATAAAGTTTGTTGCGTTATTATGTGTATGTGTTACATCGTAGAGTTAAGATTTGGTTCCGTAGGAACGTATCTCCAAATATATAATGGGAGTCTATGGGAAAATAGGATTCGATATACGGAAATCCGCTTTACGGAAGGATTTTACGGGACGCAACCCTTCCGTAAAGCGAGAGATTACTATATATATATATATATATATATATATATATATATATATATATATATATATATATACACCAGTGGCGTGCGGTGATTTTTCCTCAAGGGGAAGCAATTCAAGCAAAAACAACAAAGATTATATAAAATAAAAATAAAACTTTAAAATACTCGTATATAAAAACAAAACACATATAATCATCTACTTGCTTTACTTATAGGTTAATTCTATTCTTCTTTCTTTTTATTAAATATATCTATTATTTCTTCGTAAAAGGCATCGGTTTTCATATCCTTAAGAAGCGTTTTCTCAATTGAGATTAAAGCTAAACTTGCAAGCCTTTCTTCCCCTTGCGCATTTCTAGCGTAGTTATGTATTCGCTTTAAATGAGAGAATGACAGCAGACAGCACGAAAAGTTGCCAGATATTTCAAGAAAATTAACTATAAGATCTGGACAGCGATTTCTAAATTGCTTCCTTTTTGACATAGGGAAGGATAAAATAACGATAAATATATATTCTTTTTCGCTTAACATGGCCATGGAATTTTTTAGTAGAAAAACTATATATGAAACTTGTTGTATTCAATAAATACTACATTATTAAACATTAAATGAGTTTTTAGAATGAAAAGAAACAATTTGTAACAGTAAAAAAAAAGCGAAAGTCATTGGGAAAAAGGATGCATTTCGTCAATTGTTGTCCAATTCGAAATTTTTTGCGTCGGCTTTCTTAAAGGTTCTTGCACGAACGGCAACCAATGTATATACTATGTATCTACCTGATTACCAATCAAATGCTATAAATAGTATAATAAAATGATTTTGTACAAGTTATTAACACATATTGAACTGTTTAAACTTTAAAGTATAATACAGCATTTTCTTCTTTCTTTGAATAGGGAAGCATTGCTTCCCTTGCTTCCATGGACCGCACGCCACTGATATACACACACTGTGTATATATATGTGTGTGTAATGGAATGTGCGGCATATCAACTTTGCGATTGCAAAAATGAAGCAGACCAGACCTCGGGCTTAAACTGCATTCTGTGCAATACCTTTAAGCACTACGAATGCATGAACTTAGAAAAGACAGGAAAATGGTAAATAGAATAAATAACAAAATCATAGGACTTTGTGGTTTCTTATGCGTCAAATGCATGGAAAACAATAGAAAATTAGTACAGAGGGGAACACAAAATGTTGAAATAGAAGAATCAAGTACAGCAGCTCTACCGACAGAAAAACATGAAACAGAAAACGCCTACACAACCGAGAAGGAAAAAGAAAACACACTACAGGGAGGGGCGAAAGCAGCCTCAGAAAAAGAGGTACCCACGGCAGAAGAGGGAGATACGAAATACACACCAAAGAAAACAACCCCACTGAGTAGGGAAGAAGTGGTGGCGAAGCAGAAGAAGGAAATCGAATCACATAAGACACAGAAATTTAAACGACGGGCCATATGCGAATATTATAAAATAGGTGCGTGCAAATATGGCTCAAACTGCATATACAATCACCCTACAAAATGCTTCTATATGATGAGGAATGGGAAGTGCAAGTACGGACCAAACTGCAACTTTTTTCACCCTCGTATGTGCAGACAGTCAATTACTGAGAAAAAATGCCTGAACATAGAGTGCCCGCTTTTTCACATAAAGGGTACGCAAAGAAGAGAACGGGAAAGAACAGATCATATTCGACATAGAAGAAATAGCAAGAGTAATGAAACATATTTTTTAGAAGAAATGAGAATAATAAAAGCTCAGCTTGCCCTTCTAACAAGGAGAGACAGAACGCCGCAAACATATGCACCACAACATTACGCACATCACCCCCCTATTCAACACCACCCACCAATAATACAACAACAACAGTGGTATCACGGGCCGCAACCCCAATACTCCCAAATGCAGCGGCCCAACCAATAACACCAAACAGGAACCGACATCGACCAGGAAACGACCATCATTTAGGAAAATCGAACACGAAGATTAGAAACCCGGTAAATGTATTATACACAAATATACAAGGCCTCTATACGGACCATGCAGACTGCAAATTACAATACTTGCAAAATTTAGCTACGGAAACCAGCATAGATATCATATGCCTAACGGAAACACACTTACATAAGTGCGAAAAAGGCTGTGAAAACTGCATCGAGAATACTGAAATAGCATTGCTGGACTACAACATATACAGAGCAGATAGAGTGGCTAGACGAGGAGGAGGGTGTTGTATCTACGTGAAAAACACTTACACATGTGAAGTGAGGGTAAAGAAATCAAACAGCACAGTTGAAGTTATTATATTAGAAGTAAAAGAACTGAACCTAACCATTATGAACATCTACAGACCACCAAACACCACAAAAAGTGAATTCCAATTTGCTACAAATGAAATAGAAAACATATTAAAATTACTTGAAACTCCAGCAACAAATATTCTAATTTTCGGAGATTTTAATTTCCCATTCATATCATGGAAGAAAAATGACGAAGTTATATATGTTGAGAAGTTTCATGGCAACATTACTAAAGATGACAGAACCCAAGCAACAATGCTATTAGATATTATGGAACATTACGCCCTTACCCAGGAAATCTGTGAAGCCACGAGAAAGGAGAACGTTTTGGATTTAATGTGGACAAATAACAACGAGATAATAATAAATAAAAAAGTAACGCGCACAAGTTCTCCGACCATAACCTCATCGATATACAATTGAAGTTAGCACCCAGAGGTCCGAAAACGCATCCAGAGAGGCAGATGGAATATTTGAAGGCTTAAACATAAATTCAAAGAAAGTAAATTGGGAAAACGTAAATAAAGATTTAAAGGAGGTAAATTGGGAATTGCTACTACACGAGAAGACTCCACAAGAAATACTATGTATAATAGAGACGGAAACCAAACCTATAATACTGAAACATATTCCAGAGAGACAGGAAAGAAAACGTAGCAAGCTCGAGAGGAAAATCAGGACTCTATTCAGGCAACGAAGACAAACCGTAAAACATCTCCACAGATGCAGAACTGATGCAAAGAGACTCAAACTAGAGAGGAAACTTGGCGAAATAGAAATGGACCTAAAGCAAACATTCATACATAAGACAAACGAGGAGGAAAACAAGGTAGCAGAAAACATAAAAAATAACCCAAAATACTTCTACACTTTTGCGAAAAGGAAAATGCAGTGTAAGAGAGTATTGGACCGTTGATAGACGGGGAGGCCGAATACACAAATGACCCGAAAGAAATAAGTGAACTGCTTAGGGAACAATTTAAATCTGTGTTTAGCACCCCTAAGTCCGAGATGGAAGTGGAAAACCCAGACGAGTTTTTCGACATTGAAACAGATCAACCAAGAACAAATCCCGGCACAAACCTATTAATGGACTTCGAGTTCACGGAAGGAGATGTAATTACGGCCTTATCACAGATGCGAGACAATTCAGCGCCAGGGCCAGACACATGGAGTGCCACATTTCTGAAGAAATGCAAAGAGAGTATTGCAAAACCGCTATACTTACTATGGAGGAAATCACTCGACACAGGACAAATTCCACTCCCCTTAAAGAACGCGAATATTGCCCCCCTATTTAAAGGTGGTAACAGAGCAATGCCCAAAAATTATCGGCCAGTGGCTCTCACCTCACACCTTATAAAGTGTTTTGAACGCATAATTAGAGCCAAAATTACCTACTACCTACAAGAAAAAGACTTATACAACCCAAATCAACATGGCTTCAGGGCGGGTAGATCATGCCTGTCACAGCTACTAGACCACCAGGAGAAAATATTAGGAACATTGTGTCGAGGACAAAACATTGATGTAATATATACTGATTTTGCTAAAGCCTTCGATAAATGTGACCATGGAATCATAGCACACAAACTTAAGGATACAGGAATTACTGGAAAGCTAGGAAGGTGGATATTTAATTTCTTGACGCAAAGAACGCAAAGAGTGGTGGTAAACGGAGTTAAATCGGAAGTCTCGGAAGTCGTGAGCTCTGTCCCACAAGGGACAGTATTAGCTCCCTTGCTGTTCATAATAATGATTGCAGATATTGATGCAGATATTAAGGACAGTATTGTATCATGCTTCGCAGATGACACAAAGATATGTAAGGAAATATTGAACGAAGATGACATAAGAAAACTACAAAACGACATTGAAACATTATTCCAGTGGGCAGAAGACAACAATATGAAGTTCAACGAAGAAAAATTCCAACTTCTAAGATATGGTAATAACAAAGAGCTACAGAAAAAAGGGTACAAAACTCCGCAAGCCAAACAGATAACACCAAATCCACAAGTCAGGGATCTTGGAGTAATAATGTCGTCGGATGCAGAATTCAGAGAGCACTATAAAATCAAAATCACAACGGCTAGAAAAATAATGGGAATCATCTGGAGGAGCTTCCGCAGCAGAAAAGCAAACATCATGCTCAAATTATGGAAGAGTCTAGTCCTACCAATAATTGAGTATTGCTCAGTACTCACAAGCCTAAACAGAAAAAGGGACATTGCGAGCATTGAAGCTATACAAAGGACTTTTACGTCTAAGACAGAGGAAACGGAAGGTGAAGACTACTGGTCTCGACTACAATCCCTGAAACTCTACTCTCTTGAAAGAAGGCGCGAGTGGTACACAATAATATACATATAGAAAATACTTGAGGGCTCTGTCCCTAACCTCAGAATTGAAATAGAAACAAACTGGAATGAGAGAAGAGGCAGATTTTTTACGGTCCCAGCTGCGGTGGGACAAGGGGCCATGAAAACGAGGATGGAAAATACCCTCAGAATACGGGGCCAAAAGCTTTTCAATGTCCTTCCAAAAGAAGTGAGGAATCTCCAGCACAACGACCTGAATTACTTCAAGAACCAGCTGGACGGATTCTTGTGCAAAGTCCCTGACCAGCCATGCGTGGCTGGCTACGAGGGCAGGAGGAGATCAGAGAGCAATTCCCTCCTTCACCAAGTCCCACAAATGAGGCGGGATGCTGCAGAGGGGTCGGCCGCAGGTCGATCCTGAACCGTCGTTCAAACTCAACAAAAGTGTATATACAGTATATATAATCAGTGAGTAGGGCCAGAAACTGGCACAACGCAACCCAGCCAACCCACTGCTCTAACTCCTGTATTATTATTACGACCATCATCGGGGTTTAAACCCCGACCTCAGTGTCTTCACTTCGCTTATAGGGAAACGGTGTTACCTACTGAGCTACAGACGCTGACACATATACAGGGTGTACATAAAGTCAGGATCTATTTTTGTGAAGCACTTGGAAATTATATGGAATTCAATCATAAAATGATAAAGTGGTAACATTTATTAAATAATTAAGAGTAGGATTCGACGTGACGCCATCAGTATCCTGCACAGCTCAAATCGTTCCGCAGCATTTCTAAACACATTCTGGAGCATTGGGGTTATGTTATCTGCAGCAGTTCGTATACGTGTACGTAAGTTTTCAAGACTCGTATTCCGTCTGATAAAACGTGCGATTTGATAAAGCCCCATGCAAAGAAATCTAAAGGGGTTAAATCTGGTGATCTCGCTGGCCAAGGTCTTTTGTTGCTTCCGCGTCCGATCCAGCGATTTGGAAAACGTCCATTTAGATAATCCTGAACAATTTTGGCACAGTGACAAGGAGCACCATCATGTTGATAGACGACGGGGATAGGATTGTTAGTACCGTCGTCTATCAACATGATGGTGCTCCTTGTCACTATGCCAAAATTGTTCAGGATTATCTAAATGGACGTTTTCCAAATCGCTGGATCGGACGCGGAAGCAACAGACCTTGGCCAGCGAGATGACCAGATTTAACCCCTTTAGATTTCTTTGCATGGGGCTTTATCGAGTCGCACGTCTATCAGACGAAGATTACGAGTCTTGAAAACTTACGTACACGTATACGAACTGCTGCAGATAACATAACCCCGCAAATGCTCCAGAATGTGTTTAGAAATGCTGCGGAACGATTTGAGCTGTGCAGGGATACTGATGGGCGTCACGTCGAATCCTACTCTTAATTATTTAATAAATGTTACCACTTTATCATTTTATGATTGAATTCCATATAATTTCCAAGTGCCTCACAAAAATAGATCCTGACTTTATGTACACCCTGTATTTGAACGCGCGATTTTTTTGATGAAACAAAATTACCCCCCATCAGGATTCGAACCCGGTACCTCTTGAGTAGAAGTCACGAGTGCTACCACCGCCACAGGTTCGTATCCTGGTGGGAGGAAACTTGATTACAGTGTTTTGTGAGTAGGAAAGTGCTAACTTATTTTTGTTTGTTTTAAAAAGACAAATAAGACATTTGTCAGAAACAATTACATTTTTAAGATAAATTTGACTTCGGTTCTCAAAACAAATCTATTTATATTTGTCTTGCAACTAATTAAGGTTTTACGGCTAATGAAGGCGTTCAATTGAATTTATTGATAAAATATATACAATTTTAAAATTTTTCTTAACATAAATATTTGTGAAAGTGGACTATTTATTTAATTTAATTTGGTCCTTAAGCTTTAGGCTTTACTGGGCTCTTAATTAAAAATAAAACAGATAGTTATTAATAATATATAAATCATGAGTAAGAATTATTAATTATTAGAGTATATATTAATCTTGAGTTAATATTATAGCTATAAAACAAGAACAAAGTTCATTATATATAATATATATATATATATATATATATATATATATATATACTGTATATATATATATATATATACACACACACACACACACATATATATATACATATATATATACACACACACACACACACATTATTGTAAGTATGATACCAATACTATACAAAGAAATCAATTTTGAACACGAGAGATGAACAATAACAAATAATATACATTTAACCTTAGATTACACACGAGAAATGAATAAGTAATAGAGTAATGTACATTTTAGCCTAGATTTTTATTAGTATTCCATTATTAATCGAGATTTCAACTTGGTTTTAAACGAATTTACATTCACAATATTTTTTATATTAGCATTTAAATCATTCCATAGTTTCAATCCAATGAAAATGGATAATTTTTGAGATGAAGTCAATCTAAATTGAGGTATAACATGCTTTGATCTATTTCTGATGTGATCTGAGTGAATTTCTTGATGAGTTATAAAATATTTATTTACCCCATTGTAAGTTAATGATTTTGTTCTTACACTCGTAAATAAAAATAAAATGTACCAGTTTCATTACAGCATTGAGCTTTAGTAGTTTTAGCTCTTTAATGTACTTGAATGATTATGGAAATTAGCGTCAGATAATAACCTTATTGCTCGTTTTAGGATGACAAAGATACTGTTTAAAGCGTTGTTAGCAGGGTTTCCCTAAACAGGAATGCAGTACGTTATACAGGGTGTATATAAAATAACGCAAGAGAAGAGACAAATCCGATTTGAACTGGTTTAAACTAGTTTAAATTTGTTTTTTAACTCGTAAAAGCATTTTCAACACCTCTTATAAACCTTGCTATCGACTATACAGTTGTTATAAAGTACGTGTAATAAATATTACTCGTCCATATTTACTCGCGTTAATATAATTCAAATCAGATTTGTTTCTTCACTCGCGTTGCTTTATGCACACCCGGTATAAGGAAGAACAAGTGTAAGATACAGAATTTATTAAATTTGTTTAGGGACTACATTTCTAAGTTTAAACATTATAGCAACGCTCCTTGAAATCTTCTTCGTTTTCGGTTTTTATGACGACTAATTTTCCCTCGAATTAACTTTAATTGCTTCAATTAACTTCAAATGAATTCCATTTTACGTGACAATCCTTAGCAATGAATTGGGTAAGTCTTTTTCTTAACGTTAAATTAAACCAATTGTGGCATTTTCACTGCGCTGATTTAATTCTCATGTTTGAACTTAATAGAATAGAGTATAATAACGCAGGTCTGAAGTGGATCTACACGCAACTATTAACCCTTTAACCCCGACCGTTGCCTTATAGCAACATGAGCTTGACAATCGATTTTGAGCCTTACAATCTGAATATCAGAGGTTATTTTGGCTTGAACAGAAAAAAATAAAAAATTGTGGTACTTTCGAAATACTGTATTATATTAGAGTTTAGTAAATAAATGTGAACATAAGTGTTTATTACAAACTTATACATACATACATAACCACACACACACACACACACACACACACACACACACACACATATACATATATATATATATATATACACCACGTGACCACAAAAATTGTCCCTGTTTTTAATCGCTTATTACTCAGTCATTATTGCAGCTTCACAAATGAAATAAAAAGCATTCGAAAGAGAACATTTTAAAGTTTTAATTTATTCTACATGTGTTCAAAGTGACGTCCCTGGACATTCTTACATTTCACACAACGGGAAAGGAAGTTATTTATTACATTTTCTAAAACGCTGCATTCAATGGACTGTACACTCTCTACCACCGCTTGCTTTAATTCTTCGATAGAGGATGGCTCTTGCCTGAATACTTTGTCCTTGACAAATCCCCAGAGAAAAAAGTCCAAAGGTGATAGATCGGGAGATCTTGCGGGCCAGGGAAACTGCGAGCGATGAGAAATGAATCTTTGTTCAAAAAATCTTGTTAAACATTCCAGTGATTGCCTAGTTGTGTGGGCTGTTGCTCCGTCTTGCTGAAACCACTTGTTACTGCAGTTTTCTTGTTCAAAAACAGTGTTCAGCATTTCTACATATCTTTCTGAAGTTACTGAAAGCGGTCTCCTTGTCTCTGGGTCCTCAAAAAAGTAAGGACCATAAACCTTGCTGCTACTCAAACCACACCAGACAGTAACTTTTGGTGATTGCAGAGGTTTCTCCAAGTGTATATTTGGCTTGTTTTGTGACCAACACCAATAATTCTGTCTGTTGATGAACCCATTGAGATAGATGTGGCATTCATCACTGAATATTATGTCACTTAATCTTATCTGGTTTTGTTCAATTATTGTTTCAATGCGTTCACAAAACATAAAACGACGCTGGTAGTCTTGTTCGCTAAGCTGTTGCAAACACATAATTTTGAATGACTTCATTCTCAAATCCAACGTGATTATTTTCCGAATGCTCTCCCGTTTGATTCCTGTCACAGCTGATAGTCGTCTCACAGATTTCTTCTTGTCCGTTTCAAGCTGATTTGCGACTGAATCAATGTTTTCAGCGGTTCGCACACCTTTGCTGCGCCCAGAGTTGCCTTTATGCATGTTCTTGATTGAGCCGTGATGTTTCCATTTTGCGAAAATTCTGCGAATCGTTTTAGGATTTATGGTCCTTTGCTGACCGTATTGTCGTCTGAAAGACCGTCGGGTGGCAACTACCGAGCCATGTTTGATCATCTCTTCTGCGATGAAAACACGTTGCATGTCCGACAAATAACCTATGATTGTGGTGGATAAAACTGTCATTTTTTTATAAGTACTGACTTCGTATCCAGGATATCGAAAAAATTAAATAAAACTTTTAAATATTCTTTTTCGAAAGCTTTTTATTTCATTTGTGAAGCTGCAATAATGACTGAGTAATAAGCGATTAAAAACAGGGACAATTTTTGTGGTCACGTGGTATATATATATATATATATATATATAATATTGTATTGCGCCTTGGTGGTGTAGTGGTTAGCGTCGCTGACTACGAATCCATCGGCCCCGGGTTCGAGACCCGACGGCAGCCGGCGCGCAGCAAAACCCAGCTGTTCATCCTTCCATACAATAAAGAAAGTGGTTGGTAGATAAATGGGTACCCTAGGTGGCCTAGTGGTTAAGACGCTGGGCTGCTGATTGGGCGTGGTTCGGATTCCACGTTAAACTGTAGGTCTAAGGTGGAGTGAAAAGCTTGACCTTCGTCAGAATGAACAGTTCGGGCGGGAGCTAACCAAAGGTTATATATACAAACACATACACGTAGTCAACGTGAAAAATCAGCCCTTTCGTGTAATCATGTAATGCCTAAAAGCTTTAGACATTCCGCGTAGTCGTAGTGTCTGTATCCATTAATCACTTCGTGATTAGGTTAGGTTAGATTTCGTAGGCTAGGTTAAGTTAGTAATGCGGAATGTCTGAAATGTCTGGTTTTACAGTGAGTGTAACATAGTATAACACTGACTGCAACATTATGCGCACAACAATAACATAAGTGACCGATACTCGAAGTTTTCAGTTGATAACGTAATTTCATATAACTCCAAATATCGTGTCGAATTTCTCTACAGATATCCAACGAAGTAGAGACACGAACTAAAACAATGAATTAGAAGAGGTTTCTTCTCTCGAGCAAATAAAATTTAAAACTTTTTAAATACTAATTTCCACTGTCGCATCTCAAATAAAATAACTTTTAAGTTTAAATTTTGAATTAAACTTTCAAAAAAAAATAATTCTTAAAAATAAACAAAAAAAAAACTTTGTAAAATAAGAAATAAGCTTTTTAGTTCAATTTTCTGAGTCCTTAAACATGGGGTAAGACCCATTTGGACAAATGAAATTTTCCTCGCAATTCAGGGACTTAGACAAAGCGGAGGACATAGAAAATGATGGTATTTTTTTTTCTCTCTCTCTGTTTCTGTGTTTGTGGCCAAGTCATTTGCGGCAATTGTTTCGTAATAGTTATTATCTCTTTTCAGCCTTTAAATTTTTATTTCACTGCTTTTTTATGAGTTTTTCATGTTACATAATCAGAATGTAAAGCATACGGTTAATAATATGTTTGTTTTATGTAAATATAATGCATCTTATATATATATATATATATATATATATATATATATATATATATATATATATATATATTGTAGTAATGCTTAGTTAAGAATATTAAATTTTGTTTAATTAAATAAGATAATGTTTAATGTAAATCATTTACTAAAAATTATGAAACTAATTGTTTAAAATGGGTAGGGTTGGTAATACTGAATAGGCTTTGAGAGTGGACTATACCTATAACGGTTTTTCAGTCTTGAGGTAGACGCGATACGCGTAAGATTTAGAGCCATGTGATCTTAAAGTTAAATTGTTTTGCGCCCTCTCCGACCTAAATATATTTAGTAATATTTCATACTCGCATATCCCCTAATTAACTAAACCATTTTCGAAATTAATAAAACGTAATAAGTGTTATAAGAGTATTAATATACCTTCCCCCTGTAACGGTCTTTTAGAGTCAGAACTCGGCGTCGCTACCGGAAACTATACGAGGAAAGTGATAAATTAAAGAAAGAGCAATAGAGATATAGTAAAGTAGGAAGAAGCGTAAATTAATAATGAAGAAAAAGAGATATAATAAAGCATTCACTACATTCTGGTGCTAGCGGTGGTCCTCTTACATCATATTTTGTGAGGCTTACCCACGTGTTAGTATTTCCATTAAAATTCTTAAAACCCGGTATAATAACAAATAGCGTTAATGAATATTTTATTTCGATTATTAAAATATCTAAATGCAAAATTTTACCCCGTTTGCAGGCAAATTTCGTCGATTTTCATGCCTTAAAATTTCATTGTAAATAAAATTTAAAAATGGCGCTTCGCGTCCTGATAGCGTCCCTGACTCCTGCCTAAGAATTCAATTTGTTTCGTCCAGTTCCGTTGCTTTTCGTTTGTCCGACTCAGTATTGCGAGTCATTATTACGTTAAATTTTGTTCATTTCGGTTGGAGAGGGTATAGTTTGAAAATTATCGTGCTGCCTGAAGACTCAAATTTTTTTTTCATCTCCTCTTTCTTTCAGCTTACCTCTGTTGTTTACTTGTTTGTTTAAAATTTTTGGAATTAGTAGTAATTGTAATATAATAATAACGATTAATATATAAAAAAAAAAAAAAAAGATTGTACGTAAGTATAGTTTGAATACAGTATGATACACAATTCATATGGTCCTTTCAAAGTGTTTCAGCGAAAATTTGTATCGCATTTCTGGGTATATATACATATATAGTACAACATTTCAGGAATATGAGAAATTTTCTGGGTTTCATTAGCAGATTTTTGATTATATTTCGATTGCCTGTATATAATAATAGGATTATTTTGTAAATATAGGTTTACGGGCTTTTTTTTTGCTCGCTTCGCGCTAATAGGATTACGTTACAGTTAAGACAGTCGAAAAATAATCTTAAAGATATTAAATTGTCAGATTGCCGTATAGGATTGTGTTAAATTTCAAAATAAGCAGAATTCGTTTAACTGCAATAGAAAATGTGTTGTAAAATTTTTTATGTTTTTTTTGTATTTTTTATATACTCATTAATTATATACTTACTTATTAACTAATACGTATTTATTAGTTATATATATAATTACATATATTTATATACCCATAACTTTGGTAGGTAAGCTGATTATTTTTTTTCTCTCTCTCTCTTCTTTCGTTATTTCACGACAATTCCGACATATTTGGTAAAAGGCTATTGTATCGTACTTAAGAAGAATTTCTTGTAGGCCTATCGTAAAATATTGTTCGGAGATTAACCGTTATTACGGTATGTCTATTGAGTAGTAAATTTTTAGTTATTTAACAAAATTTTCATTGGTTTAACATAAATAAGCATAGGATTTTTCTTTAATAAGCACAAATGTTGATAAATTCTAATTGTCTTTCCGCATAACATTGAATTTATTAAATATAGGCCTAAAAGCGGCAGTAAATTTTATTTTTATTTTGGCGGCCAATGTGAGTTACGGTACACATTTTACTAAATCTGAATTATAATTTTTTTGAATTACAGAAATTTGTGTAGAAAATTTTCTTTACGTTTTATGAATTCATTCAATAATCAATTTTATTTGTACAGTAGGCCGATTTTTATTTTTCTTTCCAGTTCAATGACAATGGTAAAATTTTTAGTTCAAATTTAGATTGTATTCTAAAAAGGATGTTTTAATTTGGAATTAGAAATGAAAAATGTCCTTTTTTTTAGTTCGAGCGTTTGCATGGAAAATATTACGAAATTATGTTAGGATATAATGCAGTTTCATTCGGTTAGGGATATTTGTATAGAGGTTCGCTTACAAACAAAGCGACCGCTCTCAATTAGGAAATGTTTTAGTTTTTTTACAGTGGATTGTGTGTATTTTTTAGTACATATGATCTATTCTTATTTAGTATAACAAATTTGTATTTCACTTGGAAACGATAAATTGCTGAGATTTTGTGATTTGCAAACCATACTGAGGTTTCTGTTGAAGGAGAGAGTTGTATCTCAGATGTAATTTTGCGAATTGCAAGTTCAATTCTTATGAAATTTGACGTTTCAAGTTGGAATTACTGTATTAAAATAATTTTTGGTAGTAATATTTAAATTTTTTTTACTTTTTAATAACTGTTTAGAAAATTATTATTGTTTAAACCTTCAGTCGGAGTTAACTAGTGCATTTGAAACATTGACTCAAGTGTACACTCGGAAATGGAGCCTCCTAGATAGCCAGTAACGTTTTTGTGGCGTCTGTGTGCTCCTCCTCAAAGCAAGAGGGTTCATGATTGTCAGAGAATGGATGACATGAAGTTTCTGGGGTTCATTTTTGTCTTTTGTATTTGGAGGTATTGAGGTGATTTCTGACGATAGTTTGAACAATAATAATTCTTAAATTATACTAACAGTTACTATGTATGGGCGCTTTTATATTTATACTGTACAATTTTGTTTAGCGTTTTATGACTTTTTTTATCTTCTCTGCTGTAACTGCCATAAGTGACCTTATTGGTAGCTAGATTTGATTAAATTTTTGCGAAATTTTTATATTTTTTTCCGTGAATTTGGCCAGAGCAAATGTGTAGTTAGTATTTCGAAGTGAACTGTCGAAAGAATTTGATAAATTAAATATGAAATGATAAGCAGTACAGAAACACGTTTAGAATAAACTTTTTTTTCAAAATTGCAAGACTCAGTTTGGGGTCAACCAAGTTGAATCCGAGTTCCATCAAGTGAGTTTAGTCGACCGGATAGGTGATCGATCACCAATGAGAGAGAGAGAAGAGAAACCAGAATGCGCATGGACTTGGCGCAGGATGGTTTCGGAGAAGAGAAGAGAGGAACCGAATGCGCAGGGACTTGGCGCAGGACAGTTCCGGAAGAGAAGAGAAATTTACGTGTGCAGGGTCTTGGCACACGAAAGTTTCGATCGAAGATGGTCTACTGGTATTTTTCGGGCAGTAGCTGGTCACGTTGCTCGAATGCTTCGCTAAATATGTGTCAACACGCGCGGTAGACAAGCCACGAGAGCTTGAACGGGCGCTACGACTGTACTGTCCATACAGACATACAGTAGGTTCGTTGGGAAACGGCCTACGGCGGAGTCATCGATTGTTGCCAGTAGAAGAGTCTTTCAGCTGGACGTAGGAAGAGCAGCGTTCACCGACAAAAGTGGAGATGAGACAAGGCGAGTTTCTTCATCGACTTCTAGAATTGCAAATTCCGTCCAATTCCAGCGCGTGGTCCCGCTTTCAGATATCTCCCCCCCTGATCCTTTTAGAATTGGACGTCTCTTGTTTTTTTTTTCGCCATTGGAGAGAGAGCGGAACCATTATAGCGTGCTGCCCTGTTGCATATTGATTGATGCAATCCCTTGCATTCTAGCGAAGTGAGCAGGAGAGCTGCGATTGAAAATTGAAATCCGTTGTCAGCGTGCGGAGTGTCATCTAAACAACGTCCAGCAAATAAATGTACTGATTATTATCTAATGAAATTATAAGTGAAAAGGGTCCGATTATTGCCCATATTTGTTGTGTTTTTCGTGAAATAGTATGTGCGCTCTTGGTCAGTATTTTATGTAAACTTTTTCTTATTTTTTTTCTATGTTGCCCTGATAGTAACTGTATAACTATACAAATAATTGTTTCGAATGTAAAGCGATCGTTGATGAGAAATCGCGGGAATAGATTGTGAACTTGAGATTTGTGTAGCCACTGTAAGAAAATTTTCTGTTATTTTTTTTGGCATGTATAGATTAGTTACAGGTTGTAATTTAATTATTAGAGTGAAATGTTATTTTATGCAAATGTGAAAATTATAAAGTTTTCGGTTTTATAATATGATACAATATATGTATGGGAATTGTCATTCTATTATTTCTTGTCTATTTCTAAACTTTGAAGTTAAAGAAAAAAAAAAAAAAAAAAAATTGCAAAATATAAGTTTGTTGAATAAATTTATTGACATTGTTAAACGATATTAATAAGTTTTCCTAATGGAAAAACTTATTTTCAAGGGGGTGATGCGAGTGTAGTAATGCTTAGTTAAGAATATTAAATTTTGTTTAATTAAATAAGATAATGTTTAATGTAAATCATTTACTAATAATTATGAAATAATTGTTTAAAATGGGTAGGGTTGGTAATACTGAATAGGCTTTGAGAGTGGACTATACCTATAACGGTTTTCAGTCTTGAGGCACGCGATACGCGTAGATTTAGAACCATGTGATCTTAAAGTCAAATTGTTTTGCGCCTCTCCGACCTAATATATTTAGTATATTTCATACTCGCATATCCCCTAATTAACTAAACCATTTTCGAAATTAATAAAACGTAATAAGTGTTAATAAGAGTATTAATATACCTTCCCCCTGTAACGGTCTTTTAGAGTCAGAACTCGGCGTCGCTACCGGAAACTATACGAGGAAAGTGATAAATTAAAGAAAGAGCAATAGAGATATAGTAAAGTAGGAAGAAGCGTAAATTAATAATGAAGAAAAAGAGATATAATAAAGCATTCACTACAATATATATATATATATATATATGTGTGTGTGTGTGTGTGTGTGTGTGTGTGTGTGATGAAAGAGACGGCTTCAGATACTTTCACGATTTCTACCCTCACAATAAACCCATTGTTTTCATCGACCAAGATGACGTCACATCGCGAGACGCCCTCAAGCTTTCCTTTACCGTTTTGAGCATCACACCGCGCGCCTTCTCTCTTCGAAGAAATTCTTAGTGCTACGTTAGATCTCATTATGTAACGACGTTATAACAGGCCCCATTGGCCCAGTGTCATTCACCTAACTTTATATAAAGACTTTCATTCCCTATTATTATTATAATATTGAAGTCATTATTCAAATGCACATTTAAACATTTCAACTGAACTTGCATTCATTCTGTCAACGTGTATTCAAACAACTACAACTTTTATTTGTCTCACTTATATATCATTTAGTTTGTTTAATAAAGGGAGAAAACTCACCCTATTAATTTCTGAATTAATAACATCATTTGATCTGAAAATATCTGGTGATCCTTAGCCTCAAGCAAACAATAACATTAACTTAACACAACAATAATAATAATAACAATAATAATAATAATAATAATTAATAATAATAATAATAATAATAATAATAATAATAATAATTATTAATAATAATAATAATAATAATAATAATAATAATAATATTATTATTATTATTATTATTATTATTATTATAATAATACTGCCAACGTGAAACTATAAATTGGTGACTATAAACTGGTGACCCCAAAATAACATTTCATTCATTTAAATTTGCCTTCATTATAGTAGGCCTATAATATATAATATATATATTATATATATATATAATATATATACACACACACACACACACACACAAACAGGGCTGTATAAACGCATTTGCCTGCTCGCTAGTGGCGAATTAAATATATGAGTTGGTGAGTGAATTCTGGAAATTTAAAGTGGATGGCTAGTTACTGTAGACCTTGTGTGTGGCGAGTGTGTGGGGCACACATATTTTTACAGACACACACACACACACACACACACACACACACCACACACACTTGGGGTTTTCTTTACCGTCACGAGTTATGGAGATTTCAAATTCTCACTTGGACTTTTTAATTACGCTTTTCGCTTCACGCCTTAGAGATATGTAGTCGTTTCGTAATCACAAATTGTCTTTATCGCACTTATGTAGCCTATAAGCCCTATCTCTACTCTTTATAATGTCTCCTACTCTAGAAGTAAACCACAAGGGCTTGTTGTTTACTTTCGCACGCTTAATTTTGTACGGTACACATTCCTCATTTATAGTCCTAAATACTGTTTCAAACGATTCCCACATTAGTTTTGCGTTGGAGTTCCCCATTACGTTTTCCTTCCCAATTGACGTGTGACAATTTATTTCGAAATTTACAAAAGTCTGCGTGCTGGAAGTTAGGAATTTTAGTCGAGTTAGCTGGTTTCGAGTGACTTACTGAGAGGACAAACTCTACCATATTGTGATCGCTATTGCTTAACGGTTCTATTACTTGAAGATCAGTAATTAGCCTATCATCCGTAGTTATTACTAAATCTAAAATACTGTCCAACCTCGTAGGTTCCCCAACCTTTTGAATAAGAAAGCTATCCTCGAGAAAATTAACTAAACGATTACTGTCCGCGTCTCCCTGCATTGTATCGTAATTCACGTTGGCGCAATTAAAGTCACCCATAACTAAAGCCTGCTCACTACCTATTATTCTCTTTAGTTCACGATATAACGCTTCGTCCGTATCAGCTGTTTGATTAGGGGGCCTATATATAACCGCAACAACAAGTTTGAACTCGTTCAATTTAAGTTCTGCTATAGTCGAAGCTATCGGTTCTGGACTCACAATGTATATATATACACACACAGTGGCGCTCATAAGAATAAGTACAGAGAAATATTTCAGTTATATTAATTCTTATCTTTTGTACTATGCATAGGATAGTATCGTACGTTTGTAAAAATTGAACAAATAAATAAAATTAGTTTAACGCCAACATATAATGTAAAATATCAAAGAATTTGAAGAAACTAAAAAAATTAAATTGTAACAGTTTTCGTACATTTACTTAAAAAATTATTTAATACGTTGTGTATTAACCATTTGCTTAAATGACTTCAATGATTCGTTTTGGGTGTTTTTCTACAAGGTTTTGATATCCCTCAGTGGAAATTTTAGTCCATTCTTCCAAAGAAAATTGTTGCACTTCATTCAGATTCGAAGGGTTTCTCTCGCGGATAGCTTTTAAATTAATTAAATTAATAAAATTAAATTTAATTGAGATATGGGCTTTGACTGGGCAACTCGAGAAGCTTGAAGTTCTTTCGTCGAAGCCATGTCATAGTGCTATTACTTTTATGCTTGGAACTCCAGAACTGAAGGCAATATATTTTCTTTTTAAATTTCCTGATATTTCTTCGAATTCAAGATTCCGTTGATGACAACAAACTTTCCTGGACCAGACAAACTAAAACATCCCCAGAGAAGTAAAGTACCACCACCGTGTTTAACCGTAGGAAGTATTTTTTTTTCTCGAATGCAGTATTTGATTTTCGCCAAACATATCGTTGCTCGTTGTCCCCAAATAATTCAATTTTGGTTTCGTCTGTCCAGAGAACTTTCTTCCAGAATGCAAATCTATCATTTTGATGATCCTTGGAGTACTGTAAAGAGGCTTCTTTGTGTGCTTTTCGTAGCAGAGGTTTTCTGGACATCGATCTCTGACAGTTTTAATGTCTGACAAATATCACCCGCAGTCACTGAATTCGCAGCAGCCATTATTTCAATCCGTTTAACTGTACGTTATGAAATTTTGAAAGGTCATCCACACCTTTATAGAGTTTGATTGCTCCGAAGTCTTTCCACTTATTTATAACTGTAGCAACCGTCGTAAATTGATTTCGAAGTTCTCCTATCTTCCTATTACTTTTTCCAAACTCACGCGCAGCAATAACATTTCTGAAGATCTGTAGACAGCTCTTTACCACGACGACCCATTTGCTCACTAATAATGGCTTGTATAGTCATTCGTCTTCCACGAAGATTTACAGAGAAAATTCTAGAATTCAGAATTCAGAAGTCTCTAATATTTAAAGATTAAACACTCAACTACTGATAAAAATTTAAAAATTTTCGAGCCTAAGATGGACACACAAAGTATTAAATAATTTTTTAAAATAAATATACGAAAAGTTTTGCATTTTAACTTTTTTTATTTTCGTCAAATTCTTTTAAGTTTTACATTACATGTTGAAGTTAAACTAACTTATTTTTTTGTTAAAATTATGCAGACGAATGGTAAACTTTTCATAACTATCGTATGCATGGTACAAACGATAAGAACGAATATAAACTTAGCTAAAATATTTCCCTATACGAATATTTAAGAGCGCCACTGTATACAGGGTGCTGCGTAAATGTGTTTCATAATTAGCAGGGTGTATTCTTGAGAAAAAGTAAAGAAAAGAGACCATATAAACATAGGTCGAGAAACCCGTAGGTTTCATAACTATCGTATGCATGGTACAAACGATGAGAACGAATATTTAAGGGGCCACTGTATACAGGGTGCTGCGTAAATGTGTTTCATAAATCGCAGGGTGTATTCTTCATAAAAAGTAAAGAAAAGAGACCATATAAACATAGGTCGAGGAACCCGTACGTTTCGAGCTATAGCACGCGACAGAAAAATGAAACTCCTAAAGATCTTTTACATTTTATGCAAATACACAGCTTTGTTAAAGTAAATGTTTGAAATTCTTTCCTACTTCTTGAATGTATACCTCAGCTCGTCTCTCTCTACCTACCCCCCTTCATCGTAAACTACCACGAACCACCATTCCCTCACTTGTTGATACTCACTCATTTTCTCCCTTTAACTGTCTCTCCTCTATCCTATTTCACGACGTGCTGAGGCATGCATTTAAGAAGTAGGAACGAATTTCGAACATTTACTTTAATGAGGAAAATGTATCACACTGTGTATTTGCATAAAATGCAAAAAATCTTTAGAAGTTTCATTTTTCTACGGGGTTCTCAATATATGTTTATATGGTTTTGTTTATTTTTGTCTGAAGAATACACCCTGCAATTTATGAAACACATTTATGCATCACCCTATATATATAATATATATATATATGATGAATAAAACCACGAAGGAAAGGAAACACAAAATGGTCCTCAAGCGCTTTCGTCTAATGACATCCTCAGGAACATTGAAGTACATAAAAGGGTTACAGCCTATATATAGGTTACAGAAAGAAAAAAAGAAGAAAACTAAATATATATATATATATATATATATATATATATATATATATATATACACACACACACACATACATATCTATATTATATAATATATATATATATATATATATAATATATATATATATTATATATATATATATATATACAGGGCGTCCCAAAAAAATGTTATACACACTTTAAATAATTATAAAGGCAGTGTTTTTAAAATACATTTCATTTTCAAAATGTAATAGAATCTACAGACATTATTTAATTGTTTTGTCAACGCCTGTCTTCAAACTGACGTCCGTTCTGGTCCAGGCACTGCTGATAACGCGAAGCAATGGAATCGCAAACATCACGAAACATTTCGTTTGGTATTTGTGTGCATTCTCGTTCAGTGGCTGCTCTCAATTCAGCGACTGTTGCAGGTTTTATAGCGTAGACTTTGTCTTTTAAGTATCCCCATAAAAAAAGTCTAGTGGTGTGAGGTCTGGTGAACGCGGAAGGTATTCTACGAAACCCCTTCGTCCAGTCCACATCCACATCGTGCCAAGTACCACTCGCAATACTCCACTCTTCGGTCCGGATCATCTTCATTAATAGCATGGACTAATCTTGGAATGTAACTTTTCCATTGACAGCGCTTCAAAATGCGTTGGACAGACGATTCTGAAATTCCTACCTCACGACTCGCTTGCCGCACAGATTTTCTTGGACTTTGGTGATACGTTTCCAGTACTCTTTCTTGCTTGGTGGGGGCTTGTCGATGTCCGTGGTCTTCCGGAACGCTTCTTGTGGACATTCTGAACAGTTCCATCGGCTTCAAACTTATCTCTAATTCGAGTGATGGTAAGTCGCGTTGGTGGATCTGTTTGAAACTCCCTCCTAAACTGTCTTTGCACTTCAACTGCGTTTTCACACTTCCAGTAGCATTTTAGAATGAATTTCCTTTGTTCAAAGCTTAGTCTGACTGCCATTATTAATTCTAATGGGTTTAACTTGGAAAGAAAGAAACATCAATTGAGCTATCAGCTGTTAAAGTGTGTATACATTTTTTTGGGACGCCCTGTATATATATATATATATATATATATGCAATAAACGGAGAAGTAAAAATAAAAATTAAAAATTAAAGGATTATCAGAGAGGCATACAGATTTGTAAGGAAAAAATATCGATTTTTAGCACAAGATCAAATGAATTATAAAAATACAAATTTATACTGGAAATCTGCCCGGGTTTTAACACTCTGCCTTTTTTGGTTAAGTTTCGATGTATATAAAAATAAAATGAAAATTAAAAGTTAATAAAGTAGCATACAAGTTTACCAAAGATTTAGCGTTCTACCCTTCTTATCTAAATCTGTTTTGAAGGAATTCAAAACAACAGGATCGAGTTGAAAAAGACCTTTGCTTATGTTGAAGTTATTTGAAAGTTGGAATATTGATGCTGTTTTATACGTGTGTGCAAATCCTTTCCCGTCTGACCTATGTAAAAGGAATCACATTGTTTACACCCAATTTTATAGATAATGCCTGAATTATTGGTAGGGCTATTTTTTACTATGATATTTTTCACAATATTGTTATATGAAAATACTACATTAATATCCAAAAGTTTAAGTACATTAGCAATGCCTAAAAAGCCCGGGAAAAATGGAAGTAGTAAAATATTTTTTGACAAAGTACGAGTGTTATTACTGACACGATAGAAAGTTCGTCTTGCCTTGTTGAGACAAGATTCCATAAACGCAGATGGATAACACAGATCACTTCCAATACCGTTGATTTTTTCCAATTCGGCATCGATGTATTCCGGACTGGCGATCCTAAGGGCGCGGAGAAACATTGATGAAAAAATGGCCTTCTTAGTGGGGGTGTCATGTCCCGAGTAAAAGTGTACGTAGGACAAATTGTTTGCTGTTTTCCGATAGATACTAAACTTAAAACCTGGGCTTTCCCTATGTACACGCACATCCAAAAATGGGATTGAATTGTCTTGTTCCACTTCTAAAGTCAACTTAATGGAGGGGACTTGATCATTTAACTGAAGGAGGAAGTTATCCAGGTCACGATTCATGGGCCAGATACACAAAATATCGTCGACGTACCGCAACCAAGGGATGCCAACCCCCAGGATTCTCGGAATGTAAGTAATTTCGAAAAACTCCATATAAATATTGGAGAGGAGGGGCGATAAGGGGTTGCCCATGGCCATCCCAAAAACTTGTTGATAATACTCGTTATTGAAAGTGAATTTACAGTCTTTGATGCAAAGCTTAATAAGTTCCAAAACAATGTGTGAAGGTAGTGGCAGGTCATACTTATGTAATTCTTGGGAGAGAAAGTCAAGCATATCGTCAATCGGCACTTTTGTAAACAATGAACAAACGTCAAAACTGACCAATCTATCGTTAGTTTCAGTACGTGCATTATTCAATTTTTCAGTAAGATCCATGAAATTTTTTACATGTGAATCAGAGATAGTTCCGAGAATGGGGGACAAGACTTTGACAAGCCATTTGGAGAGTTTATAAGTAATAGAGCGCACCGAGCTAATAATAGGGCGCATAGGGTTGCCAGGTTTGTGGGTTTTAATAAGACCGTAAAGGTAGGGCAGAGAAGGTGAAGTGGACATGAAAAGCGGAATTAAGTCCTTATGATCTTTGAGAATGCGTTTCAAGCCACTATTAAATGATTTGATGACGTCATCCTGCGGGTTCTTCCTAAGTTTGCTGTATGTGGCGGGGTCCTGGAGAAGCTCGTTCATCTTTCCGATGTAGTCCACTTTGTCCATAATAACTAAATAATCTTGTCTCAACAAGGCAAAACGAACTTTCTATCGTGTCAATAATAACACTCGTGCTTTGTCAAAAAATATTTTAGTACTTCCATTTTTCCCGGGCTTTTTAGGCATTGCTAATGTACTTAAACTTTTGGATATTAATGTAGTATTTTCATATAACAATATTGTGAAAAATGTCATAGTAAAAAATAGCCCTACCAATAATTCAGGCATTATCTATAAAATTGGATGTAAACAATGTGATTCCTTTTACATAGGTCAGACGGGAAAGGATTTGCACACACGTATAAAACAGCATCAATATTCCGTTAGAACAGGACAGTTGTCCAGTGCCCTTTTTGTCCATTTGTCAGAGTTATCCCACTGTATTGATTGGAATAATGCTTCAGTTTATTCCACTCTAGCAACATTGTTAATAGAAATATTCTTGAGTCTGCCATTATCCAACTTTCAATAAATTCAACATAAGCAAAGGTCTTTTTCAACTCGATCCTGTTGTTTTGAATTCCTTCAAAACAGATTTAGATAAGAAGGGTAGAACGCTAAATCTTTGGTAAACTTGTATGCTACTTTATTAACTTTTAATTTTCATTTTATTTTTATATACATCGAAACTTAACCAAAAAAGGCAGAGTGTTAAAACCCGGGCAGATTTCCAGTATAAATTTGTATTTTTATAATTCATTTGATCTTGTGCTAAAAATCGATATTTTTTCCTTACAAATCTGTATGCCTCTCTGATAATCCTTTAATTTTTAATTTTTATTTTTACTTCTCCGTTTATTGCAATATATATATATATATATATATATATATATATATATATATATATATATATATATATATATATATATAGATATGTATGTATATATAAAGGGTGGCCCCAAAAAATGGCCAATTTTGAGAAGTGATATCTCAATAACCACTGCAGCTAGGGACTTAAAAAAACAACCAAATGAAAGATAATTCTCTTCTCTTTAAATACTTATCCTATTGCTTGATGGTTATAAGCCAATATAATGCCGAAAATTGGCTTCCAAAAAAAATATACAAAAAAAGTTGCGCATTTATATTTATTCCTTGATCCTAATTTTAAATGAAATTTTTCTATTCCAGGCCCCTCAAGATGGGATTGAGAGAATCTGATAAGAACATTATACAAGCACTACGTGAAGAAAAAGGATATTCATTAAACAGAATCCTTTACGAATTTCCAAGTAGAAATTGGAAAAAAAGAACTGTGGCACATTTTTTACAAAAACTTAAAGAAACCGGCAGCAGTCAACGGCGTCCGGGAAGTGGTCGACCAAAAAGTATTAGAACGCCAGAAAACATTGAAAAAGTAAATGAAATGGTTTTAAGTCAAGAGGAACAACCGGGAACAAGTAAAAGTGAACGTGAAGTTGCGAAAGAAACCGGAATTTCACGTTCATCAGTACAGCGAATAATTCGAAAAGATCTTGGGTTGAAAACATTTAAGAGGGTGAAGGTTACTGCTTTATCGGAGCCTGTGAAAGAAAGACGTTTCGATCGATGTAAAAATCTATTGCGAAGATTTCGGTCAAATGAGTCTGAAAAAAATTTGGTTTTCTGATGAGAAACGATTTACGGTCGAAACACCACGAAATACCCAAAATGATCGGGTTCATGCAGCAGTGGCGACAAAAACTCATGTTGACCCAAAACGACTTTTGCGTGAAAAAAAACACTTTTCAGATTCGATAATGGTTTCCCTTGCAGCGTCATCTGAGAACAAAACATCCATCATTTTTATTCAGCGAGGCGTTAAAATTAACTCAATTTACTACTGTAATGACATTTTGTCTCCAATGTTGTCAGAGATCAAGGAGACGAGCAATGATTTTGTGTTCATGCAAGATGGAGCTCCATCTCATACAGCCAAGGAAACAATAACATTTCTCAATAATAATTGTCCTGGTTTTATCGAACCAAATAATTGGCCACCATGCAGCCCAGATCTAAACCCCATTGACTACTTTGTGTGGTCTGCCTTAGAGAGAGAAGTCTACCATGGTCAGAAAATCCGTGATGTGGCCCATCTTCGTGAACGAATTCAGGCTGCATGGGAAAATTTCTCACAAGTGACGATCTCAAAGGCAATTTAAAAATGGAGGGCAGATTGAGCCATTTATTGAAAATTAGGTTTAACTTAAAACCACAGAACTTCGTTTAAAGACCGTTAATTAGAAGATAATTAATTAGAAAAAAATAAAAGGAATAAATATAAATGCGCAACTTCTTTTTGTATATTTTTCTTATAAGCCAATTTTTGGCATTACATGGGTTTATAACCATCAAGCTATTGAATAAGTATTTAAAGAGAAAAGAATTATCTTTCATTTGGTTGTTTTTTAAAATCCCTAACTGCAATGGTTATTGAGATATCACTTCTGAAAATTGGTGCCATTTTTTTTGGGCCACCCTGTATATATATATATATACATATATATACATATATATACACACAGGGTGTCCGAGAATTATCTGTACAATTTTTGGCTGTTATTAAAAATCAACCATGAAGTGTAGAAATTCCAGTGTTGTCCCATTTTACAGAGAATCTCATTAAGTTTTTTCTGATACCAAATTTTGACAAGTTTTTTAGAAATTCCAGTGTGTCCGAAAATTATCTGTACAATTTCATCTTTTAATAAAATTCTTGATAACACACATAAAATTCTTAAACAAGATTATTTAGAATCTGTTTTTTCAAAAGTTTCTTCTATTAAAGTAACGTTGTTACAAACATTCGATATGTGCACCATCAGTGATTCGCAAAACACCCAATCGATAATCCAAATGTTGCCATGTACGCTGCAACATATCCACATCAATTCGCTCAATAGCAGCTGTGATTCTTGCTTTTAAATCATCAATGTCTGTCACCCGCGTACATAAAAGAAAAAACTAGTCAAAACTTGTTATCAGAAAAAACTTAATGAGTTTCTCTGTAAAATGGGACAACACTGGAATTTCTACACTTCATGGTTGACTTTTAATAACAGCCAAAAATTGTACAGATAATTCTCGGACACCCGGTATATTATTTATTTTTCTTTCTTTTTTTTCTTTCTGTAACCTATATATAGGCTGTAACCCTTTTATGTACTTCAGTGTTCCTGAGGATGTCATTAGACGAAAGCGCTTGAGCACCATTTTGTGTTTCCTTTCCTTCGTGGTTTTATTCATCATAAATATTTTTCACGTGTTACTTTCGTGAAATAATTTTCATATATATATATATATATATATATATATATATATATATATATATATATATATATGATATATATATGAAAATAACCACAAATAACTAAAAAGTTCGAGACTATATATAGGTCACAAAAAAATTAAAATAAAATAAAATATAAAAATAAAAATTGTAGGAGGAGCATATAAATTTATAAGGAAACACTACCAGAGATTTAGCACTTTGCCCCTCTTGTCTAAATCCGTTCTGAACGAATTCAAAACAATAGGATCAAGCGAATAAAGACCCTGGCTAATGTTAAAATTATTTGTAAGTTGAATAATAGCAGACTCAAGAATATTTCTAGTAACAATGTTGCTAGAGTGAAACAAAATTGAAGCATTATTCCAATCAATACATTAGGATAACTCTGACAAATGGACACTGGACGACTGTCCCGTTCTGACGGAATAGTGATGCTGTTTTACGTGCTTGTGCAAATCCCTTTTCCGTCTGTCCAATGTAAAAGGACTCACATTGTTTACAACCAATTTTATAGATAATGCCTGAGTTATTGGTAGGCCTATTTTTTTACTATGATATTTTTCACAATATTGTCATATGAAAATACTACATTAATATTCAAAAGTTTAAGTACATTAGCAATGCCCAGGGCCTTTAGCCAGTCTTTTTTCGCTTGATATTGTTGTTTTGAATTCGTTCAGAACGGATTTAGACAAGAGGGGCAAAGTGCTAAAACTCTGGTAGTTTTTCCCTTTAAATTTGTATGCTCCTCCTACAATTTTTTTTTTTATATTTTATTTTTATTTTTATTTTCCTTTTTTTCCTTCGTGATTATTTTCATCATAAATATTATTCACGTCTTACTTTCGTGAAATAATTTTCATATATATATATATATATATATATATGCAGTATATATGCATATATATATATATATATATATATATATATTAAATTTAAGTTTTGGAAGTTTTACTTAAGTATACGAAGATGAGTATGAAAGAGATTTATTGAAAGAGAGGATTTTTCTTTCGAATACGGTTTCAGATGAACTTAAATATCCATTTCTTTTACAATATATATACCGGGTATGGCAAAAAAAATCTAGGCCACTATTTTAAATGTATATTTTAAACACATAATGTAAACAAACTTTAAAACAACCTTTTTTCAGTATACGATCACTTATCTTACACATCATGACTAGAGGTATTCAAAATGCCCTCCATCATTATCCCAACAGAGCTCAAGACGCATTCGCCACTCGTCGATAGCACTGTTCGGAAATCATTGCGATACGCTACGCCATTCGTCCACGATTGTACTCTAAGTTAAACATTTCGGATTTGATGACCAGGGCAGTAAACCTTTTCTTTCAGTGCTTCTCACACTGAGTAGTCCAACGGATTTAAATCCGGGCTGTTGGCCGGCCACATTGCAGGTTCTATGAAATCAGGGGCTATTTGGCTCCGGTAATCAACTGTGGCTCTAGCGCAATGACAAGGTGCACCATCTTGCGGGAAAACGAAGTTATTACCGCATATTTGTCTAATAGCTTAAAAATATGGGACAAGAACATGATTACAGTAATATTCCGAATCCATTCGTATTCCTGGTTCTACAAAAACTATCCTTGTCTTTCCGAGTTTTGAAAATGTTGGCCCGACCATTACACTAGGACAACCTTTCAGGTGTTATACCACGTTTCCTTGTGACAGCGGCGTATACATGATCATTCTGTTCATTAATTGGTTTACTAACTGTAAATATTTTCTCATCACTAAACCATATCGTACGAAGTGTGCGCGGTGAAAATCTAACGAGTAATTGTTGGCAACAGGGCAAGCGATTTTGCTTACGAATGTCAGTTAAAGCTTGTATGAAACTCATTTGTATGCCTTCAAGTTTAGGTCAAATTTTGCTATTCGCCGAATACTCCTGTCAGATATTTCTATTTCCATGGCTATTTCACTTGGCGTTAAATGCGTCCCAGATTCTTCTTGACTCAATGTTCTTGTCCCTACGAGATCGATATTTGCTTGTGTTCGAGCAGTTCTAGGCCTCCCACTACGCTTTCCACGCTCTACAGCACCAGTTTCCTTCACTTTGTCTATGATATAATTCAAACCAGCTCCAGTCCATGGCTTATTCGGAAACTCTGAAAATAATTTTCGTGCTCCACAACCTTTTTCTAACCAACAATTTTTTATCAATAACTCGTCTTCGCGTAAGTACTTCGGCTTTATTTTGCAGGTTAAATCAGAAATATAGCCTAGCCCATGGTTTAACAGCTACTGAAATTTTGGACTGGACTAGCCTATTCTTGGCCTATAGCCTCGATTTCGCGCTTTTTCGAGCGTTAGTACGTCTGTTTTGCTAACAAAAAAAAAAATCCTTATAATTGTTTAAAATATACATTTAAAATAGTGGCCTAGTTATTTTTGCTATACCCGGTATATATACAGGGCGTCCCAAAAAAATGTATACACACTTTAACAGCTGATAGCTCAATTGATGTTTCTTTCTTTCCAAGTTAAACCCATTAGAATTAATAATGGCAGTCAGACTAAGCTTTGAACAAAGGAAATTCATTCTAAAATGCTACTGGAAGTGTGAAAACGCAGTTGAAGTGCAAAGACAGTTTAGGAGGGAGTTTCAAACAGATCCACCAACGCGACTTACCATCACTCGAATTAGAGATAAGTTTGAAGCCGATGGAACTGTTCAGAATGTCCACAAGAAGCGTTCCGGAAGACCACGGACATCGACAAGCCCCACAAAGCAAGAAAGAGTACTGGAAACGTATCACCAAAGTCCAAGAAAATCTGTGCGGCAAGCGAGTCGTGAGGTAGGAATTTCAGAATCGTCTGTCCAACGCATTTTGAAGCGCTGTCAATGGAAAAGTTACATTCCAAGATTAGTCCATGCTATTAATGAAGATGATGATCCGGACCGAAGAGTGGAGTATTGCGAGTGGTACTTGGCACGATGTGGATGTGGATTGGACGAAGGGGTTTCGTAGAATACCCTCCGCGTTCACCAGACCTCACACCACTAGACTTTTTTTATGGGGATACTTAAAAGACAAAGTCTACGCTACAAAACCTGCAACAGTCGCTGAATTGAGAGCAGCCATTGAACGAGAATGCACACAAATACCAAACGAAATGTTTCGTGATGTTTGCGATTCCATTGCTTCGCGTTATCAGCAGTGCCTGGACCAGAACGGACGTCAGTTTGAAAACAGGCGTTGACAAAACAATTAAATAATGTCTGTAGATTCTATTACATTTTGAAAATGAAATGTATTTTAATAAACACTGCCTTTATAAGTATTTAAAGTGTGTATACATTTTTTTGGGACGCCATGTATATATATATATATATATATATATATCTGGACTCAGTTCTAGGAAGGTGTACGGTCCTGATCGTGTCCCTCCTGTTGTTCTCAAAAACTGCTTTTTTGCTGACACCCTGCTCAGGCAAATGATTTCGTCTTTGTCTTTCATCTGGTACTTTTCCTTCTTGCTGGAAGTTCGCTTTTATTCAGCCTGTCTCAAAGACGGGCGACCGCTCTTAACCCTTCAACTATCCTCCAATTGCTTTGACTTCTTGCCTTTCTAAAGTTTTTGCATCTTTCAAATCGTTAGTATGGGTTTCACAAGGGATGCTCTACTGGCGATCTTCTTGCATATCTCTTTGACTCTTGGTCATCCTCCTTTCGGGATTTCTGTGAAACCGTTTCTCTTGCGTTACGCATATCAAAAACTCTTGATAGATTCTGGCACGAATCTTTACTCTCCAAACTACCCTCCTTCGGTTTCTATCCTTCCATCCCTGATTACCTTTCTGGCCGATTTATAGCTGAGGTTGTAGAATAATAGATGGCCACTGTTCTTCTACTAAAACTATTGACAATGGTGTTCCTCAAGATTCTGTCCTGTCACCTACTCTTTTCCTTTATCTATGACCTATTAAGTCGCACTTCCTCTCCTATCCACTCCTTGCCGATGATTTCACTCTTCATTTCTCCAACCACTTCACAAAGCGTCCATCTCAAGTGACACTCAATGCTTCGAGTGGGACTGCTATGGTACACCTGACCTCTGATCTTTCTACTATCTCTGAATGGGACAGAGAAAACCATATGGCTTTTAATGCTTCAAAAACTCAGTTTCTTCATCTTTCTACTCGTCGCAATCTTCCACACGACTATCCCTTTATCTTCAACAATACATAACTCAATTCTTCCTCTTCTCTTAACATTGTTGGTGTTTCCTTTTCTCGTGATCTTTCCTGCAAAGATCACATATACTTACTTTCTAAAACGGCTTCCAAGAGGTTAGGTGTGTTGTGCTGGTTCCGCAGTTTTTTCACCCCCACTCAGTTGCTGTTTCTGTACAGGGGTTTTGGTCCTATATGGAATACCCTTCTCATGTGTCGGGTGGCTCAGCCCACACAGCTCTACTTGACCGGGTGGAATCAAAAGTTTTTCGTCTCAATCTGTCTCTTCGCCGTAATGTTGCCTCACTCTCTCTTTACTCTCGCTATTATAACGATATTATAACTGCTCTTCTGAACTCTTTAACCACATGCCTTCTCGTTTAAGGGGATCACGCATTGCCAGACTTTCTACACATTCTCATCCCTTTTCTGACCAACTCTCTAACGCAAGGATTAATCGGTATTTGCAATCTTTCATCTATTCAACTCGGAACAATCTTTCTCACGCCATCTTTCCCCTTCAATCTTTCAAACGCAGAG
The DNA here is from genome assembly GCA_023014485.1 of Bathynomus jamesi. Lineage (NCBI taxonomy): Eukaryota > Metazoa > Arthropoda > Malacostraca > Isopoda > Cirolanidae > Bathynomus > Bathynomus jamesi. Next base: position 1,088,034 of record JAJOZX010000418.1, read on the forward strand.
TGTCCAGGCATCTCGAAAACCTTGGGCCTTAATTCTGGTTCTCTTCTTCCTCTATGGGAGGGGCGTTTTACGGGCATTCGCCCTTGGCCCCTCTTTCCTGCATAAAGAACTATATACTATATCTATAAGTGTTATTATCTTGTGGCAAATAGTGTTATTTGTTAATTTCTATATTGGTTTCATTGCTTCAGTTCCAGTAAACTGCACAAAGGCTGCACAAAAGTCTTATTTCTTGCGCAGTTCATTCCTTTCTATTTGTCGGAGACGTTACTGCGTTTTGCTCTTGACAATAAGTTGTGAACTAATCTCAGCCATCCCAATAGTCTTTGCAGCTGTTCTGATAACGTCACCAACCGATGCTGACTGAAATTTAAATGTTCGTTATCAGACTGTTAGAGGCTGCAGACTTTCTTTTGAGAATCATAACTTAGAGATAATTATTGAGAACTTACCGAGAATATTGTAGTTGAACTCGCAACTAACCAGATTATGTTATTTAAACGGTGACTAATGTCGACAAAAGATCCTAAACAGTAAGTGATTAAAAGTTAATAATTACGGGTTAGCCTATAATTTTCAACTGAAAGTATAATATTTATTACTTTTGTAACCGTGTATGAAATTTTCAAAGCCTCACTCTTAAATTTATAGTGAAATTTTTAAGTTTTGCTCTCTAAAGACTTTAAAATGAAGGTCTTTTACCGTACGAACTGCATATGAAAACCACAAATTTAACGTACTTTGAAATACTAATTAATGAAGGAGGCCAGAAACTGGCACAGCGCTCAGGCCAGTAGTTCGACCCATTGTTATAACTCAGGTACTATCATTACCAGTATCATCGGGATTCGAACCCGCGACCTCAGTTCGTTTATAGGGAAACGGTGTTCCCATTGAGCTTACTTTGAAATGCCTATGAAATAGATAAATTTTAATATTTTCTACATAAAAAGGAACATATACGAGTATAATATCATAGATTTAATGTAAATTACGTGTTTCTTAAATAATTATTATTAATTATTAAATTGATAAATGGAAGTATATTTTAAAACAAAAATCCCGTTTTAAACTTTTCCAAAAATTCAAAAGTTATTTTCAAAAATGTTCATCTTCAATATTTTGCTGAAATTAATTTTATTTGTAAATATCATAAATATACGTAATGTACTTAAACATATGAATAGGTCTGATTCTAATTTTTTTTCTGTGTATACCTTCATTACATAAGGTCTATAATTATGGTTGGCAGTACTGCAACTTTTATTGGCGTCAGCTCTGATCCGCTTCGGCTGTTGCTGCCCCAGATCTCCTCAGCTGTCCAGGTCCACTTCAGCGAGAGCTGCTCTGGATTCGCCCCAGCTCTGGAAATGTCTTCTCCGGGTCCGGAGCTGACCACACACACACACACACACACACACACATATATATATATAACATATATATATATATATAATACACACACACACACACACACTGTGTGTATATATATATAGTGGTTAGCATCGCTGACTACGAATCCACGGCCCCAGGCTCGATTCCCGGTGACGGCGGGCGGCAAGCAGCAAACTCAGCTGTTCATCCTTCCATACAATAAAATTGGTTGGTAGATAAAGGGGTACCCTGGGTAGCCTAGTGGTTAAGACGATGGGCTGCTGATCCGGAGATCGTGAGATTGAGTCCAGGCGAGGACTTTGTAATTTCTCACCACTCGTGGCGAGCTGTGGTTCGGATTCCACCTTAAGTTGTAGATCAAAGGTGGAGCAACAAGCTTAACCTTCGTCAGAATGAACAATTTGGGCGAAGCAAAAACCAGGTTAACGAAGGTCTCATATATATATATCTATAAAAGGTGAAGTGACAAGCTTGACCTTCGTCAGAATGAACATTTTGGGGGTAAGCAAACCGAAGGTTAACGAAGGTTATATATTATTCATCGATGCATTCATAGTTTAAGTGCAAGTATAAAGAGTTAAACATCTTTTTCACATATAACTACATTCCGCTCATAAGACCATTTCAGGGTGCCAGCATCTTGCAGCAGCATTGCCAAGCAAATAGGGGGTCAAAGTATTGACGAGGCTTCCGTACGTGGTTCATCACCACTAAAAGCAACAATGGTCTGTGTTAGTCTAGTCAAAAGAACAGCCGGATTCGTATTTTATTTATTGAAATTTTCATTAATTTGTATTGAAGACACCTCCAGTTATTATCAGCCCTGGTGCATCATTCTTCAGGAGCAAGATGCACCGCAAGTTTGTGGTTCCTCTGGTGTTGAATCTTGAATTTTCAGCCTTATCAAAAATATAATACTCATTCTAATGATCTTCATCCACATTTATACGAGGACTGAAGTAAAACGTGTAGCGGAGACGAGAGTTTGTTCTCGCGTTGTAAGGCAACGTCCCGAGCACATCTTTTACCGCTACACTATACGGGAAACCAAAATAATTTCTTTCAAATGCAGCTTTTAAGCAAAATTCGTATTATTTTGCTTTTTCATCAGAAAATGCTAAAATAACCCTTTCGTAAATTGTATCACAGAAAACTGCAATAAAAGTTGATTGATTTCATACGAAGACGTAAAACGTGTAGAGCAGAGGATGGTTCGTCCTCTGCGTTGCATGTCTTACTTCAGTCATCGAATATATATATATATATATATATATATATATAATATATGTTAAACACAGACCGTGCATGGAACAAGGAACTCCTCTGGGAAAATTAAATCCACTATAGTCCGAATAAGTAATGGTAAATGACAAATACCATAGTTTTTCTTTTTCATGATGAAAGCCCGACTATGGTATTTGTCATTTACCATTACTTATTCGGACTATAGTGGATTAATTTTCCCAGAGGAGTTCCTTGTTCCATGCACGGTCTGTGTTTAACATATAAGTTTCTCAGGGGACCATTCTGAGTTTGTATATATATATATATATAATATAGGGTGAACCAAATGTAGGTGGACAGTAAATGATAACGTTTATTTTGAGAATACATATTTAATTTTTTTGTATACTATAATACAAAATAAAATTTAAATAAATTTAGTTATAATATTTAATATAATAAAACACAAACACCATAGTTATAATGAACACCATAGTTATAATATAATATAACACAAACCGTATTCAACCTACTGTCCACCTACTTTTGGTTCACCGTGTATATATATATATATATATATATATATATATATATATATATATATTATATATAGATATATATATAATATATATATATATATATATACATATTTCACTTAATCTTTCTTTCACGTGATGTTTCAACTTCTGAAGGAAGACATAAACTGACTTCATAAGATATCTGGTGGAGAATATACTAGTAGTTGCCTATGCTTTTCCTTTGTACTATCAGTCTGATCTGCGCTGATTGTAGGGCAGGGAATTGGTCATCTGTTGAAGACATTGCCATCGATATCAATTAAGTTCTATATTTCTCTGGTATCTGAACGAGATACGTATAATTTAACTTACATCCCAAAATTATTTTCCTTGAAGTTGGGGATTATTTCCTCTGACTTTAGTTTTACACTAAAGTCAGTGATGCAAAGTTCAATCGTACTTCGTACGCTAATTGGGAAAAATAATTTGATTATTTGTAGTGCGTCGTTTGAGTCGCGAAACAGTATGTGTATGTGTGTTTGTGTACGCTTCCAGCCAAAATTAGAGCCATCATCAGTTACACTCGGATTTGAATAACGTCATAGTTTTGGCAAATGCCTCTGTTTCCCAAATATATGAGTATATTCTGAGTATCTTTTTTCATCAATTTATGTGAATTCCACGTATAACTTTAAATTGGCTGCAAGCTATTTATATACACACAGTATATATATATATATATATATATATATATATATTATATATATATATATATATTATATATATAAAGCTAAAACAACAACATTAAAACCTAAAATTAAACTAAAAGCATGACTAAAAGGATAAACCTAAAACGATCTCATATTAAGAAAGTTGCAAGGAAAACTTAATCTAATAAAGGATTTCTTAATAGAGTCAATTTCGTAATCTAAAAATTGAGGGCTGTAAATTCTAAAAGCTCGCATAAACATGTCTATTAAGACATCTCTTTTGGTAGCCAAGGAGTGAGCCGAGAACCAATGCAGGTAGGAATTTGTGTGGGTGTTTTTACGAAAAACTGTAAAGGCGGGCTTACCCACTTACCTTTCCATTACCATTATCTTACCATTACTTTACCTTACCTTACCATTACCACGCTTACCTTACAGGTACTCACCTCGCAACTTCGTCAATAGATCATTTTATTTTGCAAAAAAGTTTTACAACGGAGGCCAGAAAAGATTTTACCATGGAAAATTTAATTGTTTTACTCTTGTATTTCGGACACCGCTTTGAAGTTTACCACAAAATCTAAAAATAATTTCTGACGTGCTTCGCACTACACGAAATTTGTTGCGTGATACCAGTTGCAACATTCAAAATGACGATATTGACAGCTACAAAATTCCCTGCGCGACTCAATTATTATTAATTATTATTATTATTATTATTAATATTATTATTAACTAAAGTTTATATTGGCGAATAGAACGATTACAAAAGAAAAATGGGTGCTACTATAGCGTGATTCCTACCGGTGACTTCGATACTATAGGGTGATTCCTACCCGTTTTGGTTCGAAACTACAGTACTGTAGAGTTTGATTCCTATCCAAGGTATAAATGAAAATATAATAAATATAAAATGCTATTTATTATTCAATTTTATTTATTTAAAAAATAGTTTCGGTGCTACTATAGTATGTGGTCTACCTACGATTGGTTAGGTTTAGTCACGATATTTTCGTTAAAACTAACGAAAATATCATGACTAAACCTAACCAATCGTCAAGGGCGATGGATTGGATGTAACAAGCAATTAGTAAACAAGGTAAGAAGCTATAATTAAAAGGTAGACCGCCGAATCGAGGTAGGAATCACGCTATAGTAGCACCGAAAAAGGTATGAGCACAAATATAGTGTAAACTCTAAGGGTTGGAGACAATACTTCAGACCCACATTTACATACAATTAATAACGAATATAATATTGCTTCAAATAAATATTCTTTAAATTATAAAACAACTTAAAAAACATGAGAAAATTCATAGAATCTTCTACCCTCATAAAAAATACACCTAACTTTAATATGCAAAAGGGATTCTTTAATATTGATAAAGTTACAAATGAAATTCATCTAAATACTGTCTCCATAAATTTAAAAATACTGTGAACTATTCTGATTATGCAAGATGCTCCTCGGCGCATGCGCGTAATTAGTCGCAGCTTTTCTCCTCTCTCACTTAGTTTTCTTACGCGCCTGACCGAAGAAGGATGTCTCTCTTCGAAAACCTTCGTCCATATTTTTAGGTTGATTTTAGATTTTAAATTTAGCTTCACCTTTTTATTCATTCTTTTAGTTCAATTTTAGATTTTAAGGTTGTTTTAACTTTTTATTTTGGGGATTTTCTTTATATACTCCGTGCAGTTATTGTGCCTATAAGTCCCAATCAGTTGTAATTAAAGCAAAAATCCATCCTGCGGATTTAAAAAAAAAGAAAGAATATTTATCGAGATGGTTATATGATATTTTGCACTTTGAATAATCAATAAATATTTCTAAACTTATTATAAACTCTTTACTTTGTTCGATATTTTGTATTTTCGCTTTAATTATAACCGACTGGGACTTATGGGCCACCCTCACACACACACACACACAAACACACACACACCCACACACACCCACATATATATTTACACACACACACACACACACTATATATATATATATATATATATATATATATATATATATATATATATATATATATAGTGATAGGCCTGTTCAAAAATCAACTTTTTCTTATTTTCATAGATTTCTGTACATTTTCCATGCTTTTTGACCTGAAAAAGCCGAAAATCACAACTATTTTGACCTAGAATGTTGGGAAGCATTGCCGCATGGAGCTTTAAATTTTCTGCCTTGAAATCGGCCAAAGCGCCAATTCCGGGGTCCTTTGAATTATGTTTTGCACTTTAACTTTTGATCTAAACAAGATAGAGCAACAAATTAGGTATCAAATGAAAGAGCATAAAATTAATAAATAATAATAATTAAATCTATCATTTTTCAGGAAACAACAGAAACTCAATCAGAATCTAGAAAACCATCTACAAGTTACAACTTCACAATGGCATTAAGCAAGGAGCTGAGGGAGCTCCGTGGGCGCACAGTTGATATCTCAGAACCTCCACGTACTGTCCACAGGCAGGTGTCAACTGGGCCATCTACCAGATCTCTCACTGAAACTTTCCTGGTTGGATACCCTTCAGCTTTTATCAGTGGTTCCCAGCTTCCCACCAACAGACAGGCGTTCCAGTATTTCCTTAATCTTCAGAATTTACCGAAAATGCAGGGAGGCCCATGGTTCAAGACCTTGCATATGAAACAGTTGAATCTATCATCCCATTCTGGCAGATGGCTAGGATCAAGACAATGACCAAGTACAACGCAATGAAGCTCTTCATGAAACTACATGAGAAACATCGTGCTCTGGTGAAAAGCAAAGGAAGAGCAAGTAACCCTGGAGGAAAAAGAGGAGCATTTGTGCTGGAATTAGACAACCTGTTCGATATAGGAGCTCCAGATGCAATCCAGGAAATACAGAACAACAGACTGTTATCCAGAGAGAAGAAAGATGAGGATATCAGGTTCTACGAAGACCAAAAGACTGAGAGGAAAGGTCATATGTCTGGTCATGACAAGATTTTGAGACAAGATCCCTGCAGCAAGCAGCGAGGAATGAAAGACTGCAGCATAGACAAGAACAAGGTAAAACTAATTACTTTGAACGTCACAAAAAGTTTTAAGTTTTACTCCATTGCGATATTTAGCATGTACTTAACAATTACTGTCTTAACATGTTGTACTATTTTACAGCTGCAGCAGAACAAGAGGCAGTTGTTCATGTGGATGACATTACTGGGGTGACTCAACTGACAACGACGCTAACACAGAGGACATGGATTACCATCAGCCTCGTCCTGGATGTTCTCACCATCAAGACACTGTGACTAGTGTCTTTGACGTTTCCAAGGAAGGTCATGGAATGTGATGTCATCTGCAATACAGCTGATCGTCTTGGTTTATCAGACAATCAAGTTACTGCCATGGTTTCTGCCACCTTGAAAGCTGGAGGGGCTGATCTGGATAACTTCGTCATCTCAACCTCAACAACACGTCGCAACAGAATGCTGTCCAGGTATAATATCAGCCAGAGTCACATGTCCAAGTTTTGTGAAAACCCCCCACAGTACGCTGCCTTACACTGGGATGGAAAGTTGTTCAAAGATGTCTTGGGCAGTGAACCTGGAAGTACCTCAGAGACTTTAGCTGTGCTAGTGTCTGGTTCACCTTCATACACTGAAGGAAAGTTATTGGGAGTACCTGTCATCGACAATTCTTCTGGCACAGCTCAGGTTGAGGCTTCAATGGATTTACTGGAGACATGGGAACTTACGGATAATGTTACTGCCCTTGTTTTTGACACTACATCCAGTAACAGTGGAGTTCACAGAGGAGCTGCCAAACTGCTAGAGAAAATGCTGAAAAAAAAGGTGTTTTATCTGGCCTGTCGACATCACATCCTGGAAATCCTAGTAGGAGCAGTTTGGGAGAAGCTGTTTGGGAAGGTGAAGGGGCCAGATAATCCCTGGTTTGAGCATCTGAAGGATGTTTGGACGGACTTGTCCAAGGCAAACCCAAAGATGCTGGCTATCAACAGCAAATGGCTGAAGGAAAAGAAGAAGAACAGTGAAGAAATACTCCAAGACATTCTAACAGCAGAAAGGCTTCCAAGAGCCGACTACAGGGAAATGGCTGAACTGACAGTCATTGTTCTTGGAGGAACGCCTCCTCGAGGTATTCACTGGAGTCGACAGGCGCCATTCATCAGGCCAGATGGATGGCCAGAAACCTGTACTCCATGAAAATGCTGATGTTTGCAGATCAACTTGAGTACGACGAAGACACTGTATCAAAGCTGGAAAGACTCAACACCTTCCTTGCGCTGTTCTACACTCCTGTATGGATGATGTCAATGTCTGCTGCGGATGCTCCCGTGAATGATTTAAGTCTAATCCAGGACATGTTGAAGTACAAGAAAACTGACCCAGAGCTTGCTGATGCAGTACTTAATAAGATGGAAAACCACAAATGGTACCTGACGCAGGAAGTCGTGCCATTTGCCCTGTTCAGCAGTAGATTGAGTGACACATTGAAGCACGACATTGCTGCCCAGTTACATGCCACTGAGAAGCCAGACAGCTTCAGAACAGGAAAGCCTCTATTCCAGAGAGTCACAGCTAAGACCACCCTGGTTGATCTCATTGGCCAGAATCACATTTCCTGCTGGACACACTGAACATTGGATCCGAGTGGCTTCTGGAACCTGTCACGTCTTGGCCACAGAATGAGGACTACAGAAAAGCGTTGGACTATGTTAAGAATCTGAAAGCGGTGAATGACATTGCTGAACGTGGTGTCAAGATGATGAGCGACTTTGCAAATGTCATAACAACAGATGCCAAGCAAAGGGACTATCTCCTTCAAGCTGTGGAGTTCAACAGACGCCGCTTTGACAGCTTCAAGAAACAAACTCTCAACAACTGACTGTGTAAATGTCATTATGAAATTAATCATCATGTAATGCTTTCACTTCTTGATCGATTAGACTTGTGACAAAATGTTAATCTCAAATTTGTGTCATGAATAAGGCGCCTTGTCTGCCTTGAGTGTGAGAAAACGAATTTGTGATATTTCTGAAATCTTTGTATGTACCAATGTGCCATTTCTTGTTCCAAGACTATCATAATTGTATAAGTTAGAAGAGGATTAAAAAACATTAATTTGGTGCCTATTTTGTTGCTCTATCTTGTTTAGATAAAAAGTTATAGTGCAAAACATGATTCAAGGGACCCCGGAACTGGTGCTTTTGGCCGATTTCAAGGCAGAAAACTTAAAGCTCCATGCGGCAATGCTTCCCAACAACCTAGGTCAAAATGGTTGTGATTTTCGGCCTTTTCAGGTCAAAAGGCATGGGTAAAAGTACAGAAACCTATGAAAATAAGAAAAAGTTGATTTTTGAACAGGGCTAATATAGTGATGCTCATAAGTATTTCGTACAGAGAAATATTTCCGTTATGTTCGTCCTTATGAAAAGTTTAGCGTTCGTTTAGAAAAATTTAAATAAAAAAATTAATTAAACTCCGATATACAGTGTAAAACATTAAACTCTTGCATTTTACTTTTATTTTTATCTGAAGAAAATAAAAATAAAAGCAAAATGCAAAAGTTTTCGTACATTTATTTACAAAATTATTTAATACTTTGCGTGTCCACCTTTTCCTTGAATGACTTCAATGATTCATTTTGGATATTTTTCTACAAGGTTTTGACATCGCTCAGTAGAAATTATTCTTAAGACAATTGTTGCAATACATAAAGATTCGAAGGGTTTCTTCTGTGGACACCTTTTTTTTAAATGAAACCATAAATCCTCGATTAAATTGAGATCTAGGCTTTGACTGGGCCATTCAAGAAGCTTGAAATTCTTTTGTTGAAGCCATTTCATGGTGCTCTTACTTTTATGTTTTGGACCATTATATTGTTGTAGTACCCAATTGCGACCCATTCGCAATCTCCCGAACTGAAGGAAATAAATTTTCTTCTAACATTTCCATTAATTTCTTCGAATTTAAAGTTCCATTGGTAACAACAAGTTTCCTAGACCTGAAGCGCTAAAGCACCCCAAACAAGCAAACCACCACCACCATATTTAACCGTACGAAGGATGTTTTTTTAAGAAAGAATTCAGTATTTGATTTTCGCCAAACATACTGTACTGTTGCTCGTTGTTCCCGAATAGTCAATTTTTGTCCGTTTGTCTACAGAACTTTCTTTCAGAATGCAAATCCATCATTTTGACGATCCTTTGAGTACTTTAAAGGAGCTTCTTTGTTCACTTTTCGTAACGAACGTTTTCTTCGTGCAACTTTTCCATGCAGACCATTCTTTCTCAGTGTACGACATACAGTAAAGGAATGAACATTGATCTTGGACAGTCTTAATGTTTGGCAAATATCACCTGCAGTCACTCGTGGATTCGCAATAGCCATTTTTTTAATCAGTTTAGCTGTACGTTCTGAAATCTTGCAAGGTCGTCCACACGTTGGTAGGGTTTTAATTGTTTCAAAGCATTTCCATTTCTTTATAACTGCAGCAACCGTCGTAAATGGAATTTGAAGTTATTCTTCTATCTTCCTACAACTCTAGATTCGTGTTCAGCAACAATACATCTCTTAATATCTGTAGACAGCTCTTTACCATGACAACCATTGTTTCCTAATGGCTTGTACAGTCATCCGTCTTTCATGAAGATTCACAGAGAAAAATTTAGAATTCACTGTTTCCATCCGCCTCTAATAAATAAACAGCCAACTACTGATAAAATTTAAAAAAATTTTAAGCTCAAGGTGGACACAAGAAGTATTAAATATGATAATTTTATAAAAAAATGTACGAAAGGTTTTACATTTAAACTTTTTTATTTTCCTCAAATTCTTTGATGTTTTACATTATACAGTATGTTGGAGTTAAACTAGTTTTTTTATTTGTTAAATTTTTGCCAAAGAATGGTAAACTTTTCATAACTATCTTATGCATGGTACAAAAAATAAGGACGAATATAACTGAAATATTTATCTGTACGCATACTTATGAGCGCCATTCAATATTGTGAGGTGAGTGAGATAGTTAAATGCTGGTTGCATTTTCCTTAGATTTATTGTAATTTACTTTTCCTAAGTTAAAATAAATCTAAGGACATTGCAATCAGTATTTAACTATGGTAAATGTTCCAGCGTCTTTTGGGTGACGTACCACGCTGTCACTAGGCTTTTTTCTAAATACAACTATTAAGGAAGGAACTAGTACCACGCTAACCAAAGCCGGAAGTAATGATAAATTTTTTAATTTTTTTAAGCCGAAGGTGGACACACGAAGTATTAAATATGATAATTTTATAAATAAATGTAGGAAAGGTTTTACATTTAAACTTTTTTTTTATTTTCCTCAAATTCCGTTGATGTTTTACATTATACAGTATGTTGGAGTTAAACTAGTTTTTCTATTTGTTAAATTTTTTCAAAACAATGGTAAACTTTTCATAACTATCTTGCATGGTAAAAAAATGAGGACGAATATAACTGAAATATTTATCTGTACGCATACTTATGAGCGCCATTCAATATTGTGAGGTGAGTGAGATAGTTAAATGCTGGTTGCATTTTCCTTAGATTTATTGTAATTTACTTTTCCTAAGTTAAAATAAATCTAAGGACATTGCAATCAGTATTTAACTATGGTAAATGTTCCAGCGTATTTTGGGTGACGTACCACGCTGTCACTAGGCTTTTTTCGAAATATAACTATTAAGGAAGGAACTAGTACCACCTAACCAAAGCCGCAAGTAATGTTAAAATTTTTAAATTTTTAAGCCCAAGGTGGACACACGAAGTATTAAATATGATAATTTTATAAATAAATGTACGAAAGGTTTTACATTTAAACTTTTTTTTATTTTCCTCAAATTCTTTGATGTTTTACATTATACAGTATGTTGGAGTTAAACTAGTTTTTTTATTTGTTAATTTTTTTCCAAAGAATGTTAAACTTTTCATAACTATCTTATGCATGGTACAAAAAATAAGGACGAATATAACTGAAATATCTATCTGTACGCATACTTACGAGCACCATTGGATATTGTGAGGTGAGTGAGATAGTTAAATGCTGGTTGCATTTTCCTTAGATTTATTGCAATTAACTTTTCCTAAGTTAAAATAAATCTAAAGACATTGCAATCAGTATTTAACTATGATAAATGTTCCAGCGTCTTTTTGGTGACGTACCACGCTGTCACTAGGCTTTTTTTTAAATACAACTATTAAGGAAGGAAATAGTACCACCTAACCAAAGCCGCAACTACTGATAAAATTTTTACATTTTTTAAGCCCAAGGTGGACACACGAAGTATTAAATATGATAATTTTATAAATAAATGTACGAAAGGTAACTTTTTTATTTTCCTCAAATTCTTTGATGTTTTATATTTACAGTATGTTGGAGTTAAACTAGTTTTTTTATTTGTTAAATTTTTTCAAAAGAATGGTAAACTTTTTATAACTATCTTATGCATGGTACAAAAAATAAGGACGAATATAACTAAAATATTTATCTGTACGCTTACTTATGAGCGCCATTCGATATTGTGAGGTGAGTGAGATAGTTAAATGCTGGTTGCATTTTCTTTAGATTTATTGTAATTTACTTTTACTAAGTTAAAATAAATCTAAGGACTTTGCAATCAGTATTTAACTATGGTAAATGTTCCAGCGTCTTTTGGGTGACGTACCACGCTGTCACTAGGCTTTTTTCTAAATACAACTATTAAGGAAGGAAATAGTACCACCTAACCGAAGCCGCAAGGAGGGGACTGTGGTGTTAAATTTTGATTTTTCAGCCTTTTCTAAAATGTTATATTTATTCTAATGATAATCATCGACATTTATACGAAGACTGCAGTAAAACGTGCAGCGGAGAGGAGGGTTCGTCCTCGCGTCGCGAGGCAATGACCCGAGCACGTCTCTTACTACTACGCCATCCGAGAAAACAAAAAATGTCATTTGAAGGGTAGCTTTTGAGTGAAACACGTTCTATCTTGGGCCTTCACCAACAAATGAATTAATAACAATTAGGTAAATTGAATTATCATCTGAATTGAATCGAAATCGTGATTTTGGCCTCGCACGTTATCGTTCAATAATTTGAAATGTGCCTGAACGATAAACTGGGTCTCATCTCAGCGCACAAACCCTCAATCAGTAAAAGTTGACGATCATTCATTTAAAACTTTCATTTATCTTGAAAGTAATTATCATTTAAGTAGCTACTAATTTTATAACCCTCTTCCGTACTACCCAAAAGAGCTCCGCTTGCCATCGATGGTACAAGGACCACAGGATGGGAATCCCTGACTTAATTTTCTTATGCAAACAGGCAATTACATCCAGTAATTTGCATGGATGCAGCTCGACACTGCATTGTAGGTGAATTTTAATCAAAATCCAAGATAAATGAAAAATAAAAAGTAAATAATTAATATTAATGATAACCAATTTACAAACAGCAATGATACTCATTTATAAACGAAGTAATATTAAAGTCAAACTAGGTGTAATTAAAAAGGTTTTAAGGTTACTTCAATAAAGAAAGCGCAGTTTTAGACTTAATTTTTTGCATGGGCTGCATAGGCCTCATAAATTATATATATATATATATATATATATATATATATATATATATATATATATTATATATATATATATATATATATAATATATATATATATATATATATATATATATATATATATATATATATATATATATATATATATATATATATATGATGAATAAACCACAAAGGAAAGGAAACACAAAATGGTGCTCAAGCGCTTTCGTCTAATGACATCCTCAGGAACACTGAAGTACATAAAAAGGTTAAGCCTATATATAGGTTACAGAAAGAAAAAAAAAGAAAAAATAAATAACATACATACACACACACACACATATATATATATATATATATATATATATACACACACATACATATCTATATATACAAATACATACATACATACATACATACATACATATATATACAATAAACAGAGAAGTAAAAATAATAAAAAATTAAAAATTAAAACCTTAAAGGATTACCAGTGAGGCGTACAGATTTGTAAGGAAAAATATCAATTTTTAGCACAAGATCAAATGGATTATAAAAATACAAAATTATACTGGAACTCTGCCGGGTTTTAACACAATGCTGCCAATGGTCAGGTTTCGATATATATAAAAAAAAAATAAAATAAAAAAATAAAATGCAAATTAAAAGTTAATCGATTTTTAGCACAAGATCAAATGGATTATAAAAATACAAATTTATACTGGAACTCTGTCCGGTTTTAACACACTGCTGCCTATGGTCAGGTTTTGATATATATAAAAAATAAAATGCAAATTAAAAGTTAATAAAGTAGAAGACAAGTTTACCAAAGATTTAATGTTTTACCCTTCTTATTTAAAGGGTTTAATTTTTAATTTTTTATTATTTTTACTTCTCTGTTTATTGTATATATATGTATGTATGTATGTATGTATGTATTTGTATATATATATGTATATATATATATATATATATATATATATATATATATATATATATATGTGTGTGTGTGTGGTATGTATGTTATTATTTTTTCTTTTTTTTTCTTTCTGTAACCTATATATAGGCTTAACCTTTTTATGTACTTCAGTGTTCCTGAGGATGTCATTAGACGAAAGCGCTTGAGCACCATTTTGTGTTTCCTTTCCTTCGTGGTTTTATTCATCATAAATATTTTTCACGTGTTACCTTCGTGAAATAATTTTCATATATATATATAAGCGCGTCGGTCGTACAGTGGTTAGCATCGCTGACTTCGAATCCATCGGCCCAAGCTCTTCATCCTTCCACTTAATAAAAAAAATTCTTAAGACAATTGCTGCAATACATAAAGACTTAAAGGGTTTCTTCTGTGGACACCTTTTTTCAAATGTAACCATAAATCCTCGATTCAATTGAGATCTGGGTTTTCACTGGGCCATTCAAGAAGCTTGAAATTCTTTTGTTGAAGCCATTTCATGGTGCTCTTACTTTTATGTTTTCGATTATTATATTGTTGTAGTACCCAATTGCGACCCATTCGCAACCTCCCGAACTGAAGCCAATACATTTTCTTATAAAATTTCCTGTTATTTCTTCGAATTTAAGGTTCCATTCATAACAAGTTTCCTAGACCTGAATCGCTAAAGCACCCAAACAAGGAAACCACCACAACCATGTTTAACCGTACGAAGGATGTTTTTTTAAGAAAGAATTCAGTATTTTATTTTCGCCAAACATATTGTACTGTTGCTCGTTGTCCCCGAATAATCAATTTTTGTCTCGTTTGTCTACAGAACTTTCTTCCAGAATGCAAATCCATCATTTTGACGATCCTTTGAGTAATTTAAAGGCGCTTCTTTGTTCACTTTTCGTAACGAACGTTTTCTTCGTGCAACTTTTCCATGCAGACCATTCTTTCTCAGTGTACGACATACAGTAAAGAAACGAACATTGATCTTGGACAGTTTTAATGTTTGGAAAATATCACCTGCAGTCACTCTTGGATTCGCAATAGCCATTTTTTCAATCAGTTTAGCTGTACGTTCTGAAATTTTGTAAGGACGTCCACACGTTGGTAGAGTTTTAATTGTTTCAAAGCCTTTCCATTTCTTTATAACTAACTGCAGCAACCGTCGTAAATGGAATTTGAAGTTATTCTCGTATCTTCCTATAACTCTTTCTAGATTCGTGTTCAGCAATAATAGATCTCTTAATACCTGTAGACAGCTCTTTACCACGACAACCATTGTTTCCTAATGGCTTGTACAGTCATCCGTCTTTCATGAAGATTCACAGAGAAAAATTTAGAATTCACTGTTGCCATCCGCCTCTAATCAATAAACAGCCAACTACTGATAAAATTTTTAAATTTTTTAAGCCCAAGGTGGGCACACGAAGTATTAAATATGATAATTTTATAAATAAATGTACGAAAGGCTTTACATTTAAGCTTTTTTTATTTTCCTCAAATTCTTTGATGTTTAACATTATACAGTATGTTGGAGTTAAACTAGTTTTTTTATTTGTTAAATTTTTTCAAAAGAATGGTAAACTTTTCATAACTATCTTATATTCGTCCTTATTTTTTGTACACTGCATAACTGAAATATTTATATGTACGCATACTTATGAGCGCCATTGGATATTGTGAGGTGAGTTAGATAGTTAAATGCTGGTTGCATTTTCCTTAGAATTATTGTAATTTACTTTTCCTAAGTTAAAATAAATCTAAGGACATTGCAATCAGTATTTAACTATGGTAAATGTTCCAGCGTCTTTTGGGTGACGTACCACGCTGTCAGTAGGCTTTTTTCTTAATACAACTATTAAGGAAGGAAATAGTACCACCTAACCAAAGCCGCAAGGAGGGGACTGTGGTGTTCAATTTTGATTTTTCAGCCTTTTATAAAATGTTATATTTATTCTAATGATAATTATCGACATTTATACGAAGACTGCAGTAAAACGTGCACCGGAGAGGAGGGTTCGTCCTCGCGACGCGAGGCAATGACCCGAGCACGTCTCTTACTTCTACGCCATCCGAGAAAACAAAAAATGTCATTTGAAGGGTAGCTTTTGAGCGAAACACGTTCTATCTTGGACCTTTACCAGCAAATGAACTAATAAGAATTAGGTAAATTGAATTATCATCTGAATTGAATCAAAATCGTGATTTGGCCTCGCACGTTATCGTTCAATAATTTGAAGTCTGCTTGAACGATAAACTGGGTCTCATTTCAGCGCACAAACCCTCAATCGGAAAAAGTTGACGATCATTCATTTAAAACTTTCATTTATCTTGAAAGTAATTATCAATTAAGTAGCTACTAATTTTATAACCCTCTTCCGTACTACCCAAAAGAGCTCCGCGTACCATCGATGGTACACGGACCACAGGATGGGAGTCCCTGACTTAATTTTGTTATGCAAAGGGGCAATTACATCCCGTAATTTTCATGGATGCAGCTCGACACTGCATTGTAGGTGAATTTTAATCAAAATCCAAGATAAATGAAAAATAAAAAGTAAATAATTAATATTAATGATAACCAATTCACAAACAGCAATCATACTCATTTATAAACGAAGTAATATTAAAATTTTTCTTTCTTTAACCGATCTAATCAAACTAATTAAAAAGGTTTTAAGGTTACTTCAATAAAGAAAGCGCAGTTTTAGACTTAATTTATTGCATCGGCTTCATAGGCCTCGCGCTTATATATATATATATATATTCAGAGCTGGGCACTTGCGTTTTTTTGCCCGTTTTTTTTTGCGGTACTGCGGTACTGCGGTACTACTACCGCACTACCAAACCGGTACCGCATAACGCAGCACCGCAAAGGATTGCTGAAAGTACAGCAGTACCGCTACCGCATTCAAATTTCCCGCGGTACTTTCCGCGGTACCGACCAACACGGTAGTACCGCAGTACCGCGCAGTACCGCAAAAAAAACCGCAAGTGCCCAGCTCTGAATTATATATATATATATATATATAATTTATGTCATTGGTACAGTGGTTAGCATTGCTGACTACGAATTCATCGGCCCCAGCTCTTCATCCTTCCACTTAATAAAAAAAATTGGTTGGTAAATATATGGGTACTCTGGGTAGCCTAGTGGTTAAATCGTTGGGCTGCTGATCGGGAGGTCGTGAGATCGAGTTCGGGCAAGGTGTTAGGAATCAATTCAATTCTACAAGCACGAATCTTGTAAAAATGCCAGAAACGCATAAAAACATGGAACTGCTGTTCAATTTGATCAGTACTAAGCTGGGTAGTGGCAGCCGCCACCAGCTTGTTCGACGTGAACGTTTTCTACGTTATCAACTTCACGAATAAATGAGACGACCTCCTTCTCCCCCTCAAGCGAAGGGAACGACGGTGGTATACCCACGGTATACCCCCTCAAATTTGCCCTACTATTGTCGAAGCGCGGGCCTTAATATTACCCTGCGCATCGCAGCAACAACAGTTCTCTTACTGGAAATAATATACACTACATTGGGTGTATGGGACCGTGAAAGAAGAACATGGGGGAGAGGAACTGTTGAAAAGTTATCGCCTCATCGTATCTTGCGAGGACTTCTGGGGGATGATAAGGAAAATATATGTAATACAGGGGAGTACCTCCGACGAAAGAAGCAGTATGATGAACGAGTTGGTGAACTTCGTCACCTTGACATGCGAATCCAGCACCTTCGACGCTATTCATGTCTTCAATTGCGCTCCTGGTAACGGAACATTTTGCAAAAGTTATTTGATCAATTTATAATTATTTACCAGTTTTGAACCTCATGTACAACATGGTGATTGCTGTGTAATTCAACTATTTTTCGGTGTAATTTGACTATTTTCACCAAATCCTCCAAAATTTACCTGATATTTCGACATGCAGAAAAATATTGCAATAGCCGAAATACCTAGTGTCGATTTAGCGGGTATAGTATATTATCTATATATATATATATATATATATATTATCTATATATTATATATATTATATAATATATATATATATATATATATATATATATATATATATATAATATATATATATATATATATATATCCCGCGTGGACAAATCCTTTTTGACTCTAATTAGCACATCATGGACGGCTATTTTGAAGGCTATAACTTTTTTTCGGAAGGAACTACACTACATGTACTTTACACTAAAATAGAGGACGTCGTCGCGAATAATTTGATGTAAACATCGAACAAATTCGTTCACTACAAAAAAGTCTAGATCAAAATTTATTTGGCTAAAATGTTGTTCAGCTCAGTAAGGCGTTTGTCCGCGTGACGTTGGGCAAAGTTTATTCGTCGAGAGTTCTAAACTGCGCCTAACGGAGTTATTTTACAATTTGTGTTATTTGCGGTAAAATATAAAAAATAATTCTGTGCATCTTGTCAGACCACGCTTGTACAAAATTTTATACGCTCTTGTGAAATCGAGGAAAAGCAAGTCAGTCCATAAATTTACAAAAATACCACAGCCAAAAACATTTGAGTTTCACATCCAAAGTTTCTTTGCATTAGCTATACTGTAGGTCATACTCCTATCCTAGTCAGATGACAGATGACGTGAAATATGAGGTCAATCAAATAATATTAACGTGAGTTAGGGAAATTTGGAAAGCTTGCATCACCGGTTCATTAACAGAGGTGATCACCATACACATATAGAAAAGAAGAAAAGTAAGATAAATTTCATGATAGCAGATCTAAAGAGATATGGAGATCCAACTACAGTGGGCCATTGGTCAATGAAGGTGAAAATAAAATTGTATGAAACCATAATAATACCTACAATATTTTATGGAATGGAAACATGGACGAGAACAAGGACAAAGGATATTGAAGAAGTGGAACAAATGCAGGGAAGAATTCTAAGAGAAATAATGGGAATGAAATGTAATACCCCATATTGGGGATTATTAGCTGAATTAGGAGTGTGGCCAGTCAAAGAAAATATTGGATACAAGAAGATAATGCTAATGAACAATATACTAAACTCAAATGAGGATAGATTAATTAAAATGATAACCGAAGATCAGTTCAAAAATCCATACCCAAAATGTTGGGCAGAGGAAGTGGCAGAAATGTGTAAATTATATAAAGTAACATTAAAGGACTTCAAAATTATGAAAAAAAGTGAATTAAAGAAAAGTGTACAACAAAAAAAATGAATGAATATTTACAGGAAGAACTAATAAAGAGGAAAACTAAAATGAAAAAACTAAGATTCATTGATGAATTTAAAAGAAAATCATATATTGAAAAAATGAAAGAAAAGGATATGAAAATTATAATGGAAATCCTATTAAATATGGTAGAGGTGAAAGAAAACTATAAAGGAAAATATAAGGACATGAAGTGTGAAGTATGCAGGAGAGAGAATGATACGACAGCACACTCGTTTCATTGTGAAAAACTAAGAAACATAATAGGGGAGATGATGGGAGTAGAGTATATAAAAAAACAGAAAGAATCAAAAATTATATTGTAAAAATAATGGAAATTAGAAGAAGACTCTCTTGACAGTAAAGGTTTAAGTACATATTAGGAGATACAGTGTAGAGGCTCTGCACCGGAAACGTGTGCTGATCCGCAGGATCAAGTGAACAATTTCTGGAACCTGGAACCCGGAACAAAGCCAGTGATACCAAATTCTTCATCCATCCAGTGATACTCAAAGTGTAAGTGGTTCGTGAACTTAAAGTACATGTAAGTTCTCACTGGCTTATAAACTTAAAAGCACTAATTTTGTGCAAAAATTCGTCTTTAAAACAAAAGGCATTGTCTACAAAATTCATGAACTAGTCTGAAAAATGCGTCCAACCAAAAGGCAAATTTTTTTGTGTGCTTAATAATAAACCTTAAAAAGAACAAGACAAGCATAACAAAAAACATTTGGCGTTAAAAATTCAGTTAAAAAAACAAAAAATATTTAGCTGCAGCTCTTAGAAAGAATATATAGGCTATATATAAAAATTATTTCACGAAAGCAACCTGTGAATAATATTTATGATGAAAATAACCACGAAGGAAAATTAAAACAAAATACTGCTCAAGCACTTTCGCCTAATTACATCCTCAGGAACACTGAAATTAATAAAAAGATCGAGACAGTATATACAGTTCATAAAGAAAAACAAAAATTATACGATTGGTGCAGAGAATATTGGAGGAAGAGCATACAGTCCACGTAGAAGAGCTACCAGAATTTTAGCGCCTTGCCCTTCTTATCTAAATTTGATCTGATCTGAGGATGTCATTAGACGAAAGCGCTTGAGCACTATTTCGTGTTTTAATTTTATTCGTGGTTATTTTTATCGCACACACACACACACACACACACACACACATCACATATATATATCCACACTGGCGGTCAAAATTATGGAAACATTTTTAAAATGTTGATTATGTAATAATAGAATGCTTTTCATTCTTTGTATAAGTTACACGAAGTAAAATGATATGTCTGTCTAATTAAGGTGCTTTCTAATGTGGTGTTTTGTTTCACGAAGACTTACAAGCAATTAATCTTTTGTGACGAAAAAATAGAACCAAACGTTTGAAAATGGCATAAAATCACAAAGAATGGTCACTCCAAGACTGGCAAAAGCGGCTTTCTAGTAGCAACACGACCCATTAAACCAAACTCCTCGGACATCTATTCACTGTTGAAGTAGAAATGCTGCTATTGCCTGATGCATTGACTTCAACAGATATTCGAACGCGAGTATTCTTTCTGTTGCGTTTGCTCAATAAAATCATGAATTGGTCTTCTTTTTCCGAGGTATTCCTTTTTCGCCGTCGGCCTACTTTCTTCATTAAAGTCCCATTTTGAGATTGACGAGAAAGGGTTTTGCTCACCGTGGAGAATGAAACTCCCATTTTATTGACCATTTGTCTCTGCAGTTCTTCACCAAGAGAGTATTAATCAATCTTGAGTCTATTTTCGTATGATATTTCCTTTGTGGAAGCCATTATAGAGAGATACCTGTAAGAGAAGGGCATAATGTTACCAAACAATGTTCAGGTGCAGGTTTTACAAGTGAAATTACATTTTTGAATTAAAATGGGATAAAATTTATAAATACAAATAAGAGAAAAACATTCTAACTAATAACGATATTTCTGTGAACATAAACAATTATTTTAATTAAAATGTGATGTCACCAAATACAATTTCTTTCTTTATTAATTAACTGCTTGTAAGTCTTCATGAAACGAAACACCACATTAGAAAGTGCCTTAATTAAACAGACATATCATTTTATTTCCTGTAACTCATAAAAAGAATTAAAAGAATTCTATTATTATTTCATAATCAGCATTTTAAAATTGTTTCCACAATCCAAATCCAATCCAATTTTGACCGCCAGTATAAATATATATATACACACATACATACATAATATATATATATATATATATATATATATATATAATATATATATATATATGTGTGTGTGTGTTTCTAAGAGCTGACGCTAAGTCTATATATATATATATTGTGGCTAGCAAAATTCGAATTTTCAGTGGTATTAGTTCGAATCTTACTGAGGTTAGGTAAATTTATTTCTTATGTATTTAAGCTTAAAACTTAAGTTGTTGTTAGTATGTTGCTCCTCATTAACATAAAATTGATATACATATAATTACACTCGGTTTATTAAAGTAAACGGCTATTTAATTGACATTTCCCCCAATAGATGACGCCACCCACTTCGATTAAATTATTTTCAAATAATCAGTTCCCGAAAAGTATTTCATCAAGCATCGAAGTTTGATGAAAATACTGTCATCACCTGAGGGCATTTGTTCGATGAAAGAATTTCCCACATTTTCATCAAAATTTTAGTCTTAGTGTACATGTTAAAAGATGCCATTCAATATTTTTTTGATTTTTAACAGTGAATTTTTGACGCTAAATGTTTTTTGTGTTATTCTTGTCCTATTCTTTTTAAGGTTTATTATTAAGCACACAAAAAGGATTTGCCTTTTTGTGGGACGCATTTTTCAGACTACATAACTGTTTAGACTTCAGGATCACTAGCTTTAAAAAAAAAGACAGGATCCGAAGACCCGTTTCTATTTTCTTCCATAAGTCTGTTTGTAACTGCAATAATAGAACAGAAAAAAATGTAATGCTGAAGTTCTTCAACCTTCTCCGCAAAATCTAAGGTCATATGACAAAGCTGACCTACGCTTTACGTGGGATTCGAACCACTGATCGCTACATAATCTGAGTTCACGCAGGAGATGGTCTTCCACCCAACTGCCTTCCACACCCTCTGCTTAACTTCGCTGACCTATGGGAATCGGTGTTACGACACTGGCTATGACGTTGCCCTATAGCACTGGGGAACAAAAAAAATTTGTTTTCTTGGTGCCTGAGATTTTAGACCTTATTCTGGATATTTTCATGCCACTGATTCAGAAAATATCATCCAGTTTGTTCTAGCAGCTCTAGTTTTTGAGATATTGCATACGTCATTACCTACTTTATTACCCTTCTGGAACGGTATTTGAGTTGCTCGTAAATCTAATGCATCTGTATAATTAAATTGTAGCTATGATTTTGCTGATGTTGCTGTTTGCATGTTTATGTGTACATGTACTAACGTGAATTCTTCCTGTTACAGGTGTTGACATGGCTTCATCACGAAGAAAGTGTTTAAATCATCCAGATGTGTTTTGTTTTATCTGCGGAGAGTACACGTTCATTGAACAGAGAAAAATATTACTGATTTTGTGAAAAAAAAGCTTATTTTGCCTATTTCAAAGTACAACTAGGGGACCAAGATAAGCCATGGGCTCCTCATGTTGTGTGTAAAACGTGTACGGAGCATCTGCGGCAATGGACCAACGGAAAGAGGAGGTGCCTGAAATTTGGTATACCAATGGTATGGAGGAAACAGAGAAACCACAGTGATGACTGTTACTTTTGTTTGGTGAATATAAAGGGCATCAATGGACGTAACCGGAGTAAATGGACGTATCCTGACATAGACTCAGCTAGACGGCCTGTTTCACATTCAGATGAGATACCTGTCCCATCATTCAGCCATCTTCCAGAGCTCCTCAAGAAGATGATGAATCTGCTACTGACAAAGAAAGCATATGTGGGCAAAATGACAGTGATTTCGAAGAACCGTCATCAGTTGCAGAAGGTTTTAGTCAACACGAATTAAACGACCTCATAAGCAGAGCTGGGCACTTGCGGCATATTTTGCGTACTGCGGTACTGCTGTACTACTGCAAACCGCAAACCGGAACCGCATAACGCAGTACCGCAAAGGATCGCTGAAAGTACCGCAGTACCGCTACCGCATTCAAATTTCCGCGTACCGGTTTGGTACCGGTTTGGTAGTGCGGTAGTACCGCAGTACCGCAATATGCCGCAAGTGCCCAGCTCTGCTCATAAGGGACTTAAGTCTTTCGAAGAAATCGTCTGAATTGTTAGCTTCCAGGCTGGGAGAAAAAAACTTACTGCTGCCGGGAACCAAAATCACGTTATATCGCGACAGAGAAAAGATTTACTGCCCTTCTTCTCAAAGAGAACGATTTAGTTTTCTGCAACAATGTGCGCGGATTGCTGATGAAAATGGGCATATCGGAATACACACCAAGTGAATGGCGGTTATTCATAGATAGCTCCAAACGGAGCCTAAAATGTGTTCTTCTACACAACGGCAACAGATACAGATCAATCCTAATTGGTCACTCAGTCGGTATGAGAGAAGAGCACGGGACAGTCGCCCTAGTCCTAGAAAGATATCATACCGAGACCACCAATGGGTGATCTGTGTGGATCTGAAGATGGTGAATTTTCTCCTGGGCCAGCAGAGCGGGTACACCAAGTACCCGTGCTTTATATGTCTCTGGGACAGTAGAGCAAAGATGAACACTGGGTGAGAAGACAGTGGCCTCTGAGAGAAACATGGTGGTTGAGAGAAAAAATATCATCAAAGAAGCTTTGGTTGACAGAGAAAGGATCATATTGCCACCACTGCACATCAAACTAGGTTTGATGAAACAATTTATAAAGGCTTTGAAC
>JAJOZX010000418.1:1117500-1122500 GCA_023014485.1 Bathynomus jamesi
TAAACAAAGCAAAAAGAGTTATGGGACAGCTAATGAGAACCTTCCCTTGCTTAAAACACTGGTCATACCAAAACCTGAATACTGCTCAGTCTTGACGTCTCCATAAAAAAAAAAAAAATTAATAAACTAGAAGTAGTCCAGCGGAATTTCACAGCCATGATTGACGTCTGCAAAGAACTCAACTACTATGAAAGACTACTTAAATTAAATCTGCATTCGCTGGAAGAACCGGTAGCAGAAGAACCGGGTGTGCATGGCTATGTGCGATGGAGATCGCAAGAAAGCAACTCGCTCCTCCATCAAGCCAGGCCTAGAAGTGGGGCCACGAACTTGACCTTCGTGTGAAGAAAGACCGACGCACGGAACTTTTAGCAGGTTACCGGTATACATTATGGCAGGGGTGCTCAAACATTTTCGCAGACGGGCACATTTTCCAAGTGCTGGAGCTCAGGCGGGCATACATAAAAAATATTATGATAAAAAATACATAAAACAAAAAATATTTCTGATTTTAATTACAATATTCTTTCTATTAACCGGCCTTTAAAAGTAAAACCTTATCTGGGGGCTGCTCGCGTGCACAGGTTTGAACACCCCTGGATTGGATGATTAAAAAATCGACCGTCCGTTTTTCTCGGTGCACTGCTTTATTGTGTTCCTTTTGGTGAGAAAACAACACAAAAAAAAAATCAAGAAAATTGAAATATATTTAGGACTGCTTCAATGTGATCAAACTTTCACTATATGAGACCACTATAAAATAAAATTGATACCAATTAGTATAGTATAGTTTGAATTGTCCTTTGAATCATAAACTCTCAGATCGTGTTTCAGCCATGTTTCACCTATGAAATTAAAAATATAACATATTATATAAGAGCGAAGTTGGATTACACATTGTACTTCTGCGTCTCAGGACACATTATTGAGGTAATTTTCAGTATTGTAAGATTTTGATATTTTATAGCGGTGTTCTCTTCACCAAAAGGCACTCAAAAAGTGATGTGCATTTGATCTCCAACGGTTACAATTTTTACCCCCTGATTCACCCCAGGGCCGTGTCCAGGACTTTAGAAGGGGGTGTTTCCAAACCAAAGTCAGATAAATAATCTAGTTTATTATTTTAATGTTATATTATGTTATTGTTAATAATAATAATAATAATAATAATAATAATAATAATAATAATAATGTTATTAAAATTTAATATGCATCAAAACATTGTGTTTTTATTCATAAACCGCCTATATATGTATTTATACAGTATATATATCAGGTTTCTGCTCTGTCTTTGTTATAACAATATAATATCTGAATCTATGTTCAATATTAAATGTAAATAAATAAATAAATAAATGAATCAATTTGGAATTTTTTCAGGGCGCAATAATGCCTACCAACGGTTCTGTTCGTTCAGGATGACAGGCTTGCCAATACCATGAACACTGTCATCACGTCCGAAGGTTTTTTTTTAGTTTTTACAAGACCATTTTTTATTCACTTCATTGTTAATATTTATCCCCTTCGTGAATTTATATTTTATTATTCATTTATGTTTCCTTAGCAAGAGACCGTTCAAAAATTATGTAACGCTAGTTTTGCTGAAACTTGACACCCCCACCCCCTTATAACGTCTGTAACAACACTAGATCAGACACCCCCTATTAGGGGTTACATAACATTTTACTGGGTGTCTGGTCTAGCGTTACGGAACGTTCTAAGGAGGTGGGGGTGTCAAGTTTTAGCAAAAATAGCGTTACATAATTTTTGAACGGCTCCGAATATGTAAACCAGAGTGATGAATGGAAATAATTACAGTATGTTCTAAAGACATTTGGCAATGAGTCAGCCAACCAATCACTCACTAAGCATTCATTCATAAAATGTTACAACCGTTTGTAGTACACACAACAAATATATGCCAGGTGTCGCTATATCTGTTCTCAAGAGTGTCCTACGAATAATGAGCGCAGCTGTACCTGCTTGTGTGTGTGTGTGTGTGTGTGTGTGTATGGGTCTGTATAACAATACGGTGAACCAAAAGTAGGTGGACAGTAGGTTGAATACGGTTTGTGTTATATTATATTATAACTATGGTGTTCATTATAACTATGGTGTTTGTGTTATATTATATTAAATATTATAACTAAATTTATTTAAATTTTATTTTGTATTATAGTATACAAAAAAATTAAATATGTATTCTCAAAATAAACGTTATCATTTACTGTCCACCTACTTTTGGTTCACCCTATATATATATATATATATATATATATATACCGTGTATATATGATGTAAACCAACAAGGAACACACACACACACACACACACACACACACACACACACACACACACATATATATATATATATATATGCAAAGAACCACAGGGAAAAGGAAAAGAAAACATGAAGTCCGAGCGCTTTCGTGATATATTCACATCTTCAGGACAGAGAGAAATATATCACGAAAGCGCTCGGACTTCCTGTTTCCTTTTCCTTTTCCCTGTGGTTTTTTGCTTATTAAAAAGATGACGTGTTGCTTTGTGATTTCTTTGCATATATATATATATATATATATATAATATATATATATATATATATATATATTATATATATATATATTTATATATATATATATATATATATATATATATATATATATATATATATATATATATATATATATATATATAATATAATACATATATAATATACACACACACATATATATATATATATAATCTTAAACACTCGCATATATTTAAGCTCATATTTGAAGTTCGATTTGTAAGTGACAAATTGTAACAAATCATGAGTTGAATGTAACAACGCTACCCGTCGATCGGTGAAGTTAAGTGACTTTCGGGTCTGGAGAGTATTTGGATGGGAGACCGACCTCTGTGTTCAGATGATGTAGCGACTCGTGGTTCAGATCCCACGTAAAGCTGTAAGCCCCCTCCGTCATATGATTACGCACCTAGGGCTTTTACACTGGGCCGATGCCACTGTTATATGATCATACATTTAGGGCTTTTATAATGTCCAATGCCATATGACAAACCTTACATGTTTTTACAAATCATTTGAGAGAGGGAGAGAGAGTTTTACCATTTTAGTTTTGTGTATTATGTGTATACACGCGTGTACCTGCTTGTGTATGTGTATATGTGTGTGTGTGTGTATACGTATATTAATGGTGTACCGATTAATCGGCATCAACATCGATATGGGCAGAATCGGCCATTGTTTGGTCATCAGCATCACCAAATTCAGTAGATTTTCTTACCAATTCTTTGAAATTTTAAAATTTTTATTAGAAAACAAAATTTTTATTTATAGAAAACTGAACATTAAAAAAAAACCCACTATTTATGATAATTTATAATCATTTCAAAGTGTAATTCCATAAAAATATTTTGCATTCAGGAAAAATGCAAACTTTAATAAGTGAAATTACCCACAAATTTACATTTTCTTTAACTAACTAATCTCTAAATACTAGAAACTCTTTAATCTCCTACTCTAATAAAATTCTATATTAAGTTGTACTTTATAATTTATATATTAAATCATCTTATTACATGGACTTTATTTTAAGTATTTTAATAATTTTATAAACCCAAATTGCATATCCACTTTTTTAATCAAATAGTCCACCAGGGACTTGAAATTTTAATGAAAAAATTTCCGTTGTTTATATTGTTGAAGAAAGAAGATAGGTTCAAAATAAGGAAAACCAATTTAAATATTGGTATTGAGTTTATGAAACTAGAATAAAATTATTTTATCATTTTACTAAGTAATAAAACTATATTTAACATCACTTTGGCTACGGTATATGAATAACAAATTCCGATATTGTATACTATGGAGTGAGCTGAAGAATTGAATTGGATTGAATTGAATTGAATAACCTTTATTATTATTAATAAAATAAATACATTGGTTTTGCAATTTACAATGACATAAATAATTGTGAAGCTGGGCTATTTATTTTATTTAACTTGGCCCTTAAGCGTTAGGCTTTACTGGGCTCTTATTAAAAATAAACAGCTAGTTATTATTAATTAATAAAAAATAAGTAAATAAGTAAATATGTATTATTAATATTTAAAGTATGTATTAATCTTAACTTATTATCGTTATTGATATGACAAATGCAAGGTTACCATCGAAGGTATTATACCAATACCATACAAAGAAACCAATATTATACATGAGAGATAAGAACTGAACAATCCCAAGAAATGTGTTTTTAATACTAGATTACACACGAGAAATTAATAAATAATAGGAATGGACATTAATCCTAGATTTTTGTTAGTATGCTATTATTAATCGGGACTTCAACTTAGTTTTAAACAAATTTACATTCACAATATTTTTTATATCGGCATTTAAGTCATTCCATAGTTTCAATCCAATGAAAATGGGTAGTTTTTGAGATGAAGTCGATCTAAATTGAGGTATAACAAGCTTTGATCTATTTCTGGACTGATACGAGTGGATTTCTTGATGAGTTACAAAATATCCATTTACCCATTGTAAATTAATGATTTTGTTCTTACACTTGTAAATAAAAATAAAATGTGCCACTTTGATTTGAATAAATTTGAAATTTAAAAGTATGAAAATTCAGTTTTCACATTAGATTAGTAAACTCTATGAAGAGAATTGATTTTTTGAAATCTAGGCAAACACTCGTCATCGACATCGGTATCGGTTAAATTTTGGAATCGGTACATCACAGACATATATATATATATATATATATATATATATATATATAGTCATTTGGAAATTAGTTTATAAACCGTTATGAATAAATGATTGAGGCAATATTTACTTTAATATAAAAGATAAATTATGTATCTTGAAACGTTGTATATATACACATTATACAGTACAGTGTGTGTGTGTATGTGTGTGTGTGTGTGTGTGTGTGTGTGAAAACACCTGTGATTTAGAACCGGTGAACCTAAAAATGAAAATATTG
>JAJOZX010000418.1:1125000-1150000 GCA_023014485.1 Bathynomus jamesi
TATAACAATGAAGCACTACTTATGTATATTATAATTAGGCCTATAATATAATTACATACCATAACTTTAACATCAAATTTTGACTTTGTAATTTTAAAATTATAGTATGACCTTGTACGCCTCCGCACGTAACAGGTATGTATACATATATATATATATATATATATATATATATATATATAATATATATATATATATATATATATATATACACACACACACATATATATATATATATATATATATATATATATATATATATATATATATATATATATACTGTATATATTATAAAAGCAACATTTTTCTTACAGTGCTCCTTAATAAATTAATAAACAGGTATAAGAGATAACATTCGAAAACAATTAGTACCTGTAATACCTGTAAAGACTATAATTAAAGTAAAATGAGTATGAAACGACACTAATACAAAAATTACTCTAATAATTATTACATTTTCGTTGATGGATGAAATGTTAATAACAGTAATATATAATTACATTTATAGACTTAAAATCTATGTTATGTAGTTCTACATTTATTTATCTTTTCGTAACTGTTCTCGTCGAAGTTGACATATTTCGAGAAAATCTTTTCACTAAGTTTCTCAAACCTCTTTGAAAACGGTGTTCATTGTCCAATTTAAGCTCTTCGAAAAGATAGGTAAAATTAGTTTGAAAATTTTGGAAACTTTTCTATCGTTAAACTTGTTTTAAAATTTATACGTAGAGACCATCCGGTTATAGAGGTATTGGACTAGATATTGTAAAGTAGTTCCTTACAGTTTGATCAAAGTACTCGTACTTCATGCCATTTTATGTTAATATGCATTGTGTGTGTGTGTGTGTGTGTGTGTGCGTAGGCAACTGGGCATAAGTGAGGTCGCGTACGCGATAATTCATAGATGTAGTGGGGTAATTTTTTGAGGTGACTTTCGATAACTTGGAACATTAAAATTTTTATACAAAAAAATCTAGAAACAGTTTTACTATCGGGAAAAAAGATATGTTAGCCCAGGTTAGGTTAGGTTAGTTTATATAGGTTAACGAGTACCTCACTATTTAATGACTTAGCAGAAAATGCCCTTCGATTCCTTAGTTGCGTCCGAAACATTTATCGCGCCCTTCTCGGTTCGATGACGCAAGTTTAGGTTAGGTTAAATTGGGGCCTACAGTAGCTTTGGCTAATTAGTTTTTTTGATATATGGATTTAAAAGTCGGTACCTCGCTTATGCGGAGATACGTACATGTGTTTGTGTGTGTGTGTGTGTGTGTGTGTGTGCACGCGCAGTAAGTGGGATTTAACACAAGTCGAATATAGACAATAATTTAATAGCTTCAACTACATAAGTGGACATTCTGATATTAATTTGTTAAAAGTTAATAAATGAGATTATGTATTATAAGAAAATATAATAAAAAAAAAATAATACATTATAACTGGTTAGAAAAGTAGAGTAGAAAGAAATGGGTTTAAATGAAAGTATTGTATAGGTTTCAATGCTTAATGTAAACAAAAGAGTGACCAGAGGTTTTTACTTCATTAGGACGTTATTTAATTGAAAGGATGAAAAATTTGCTTAATGTAATTAGATTGGAAAAGCATATTCTACAAGGTCGTAAGTGAGGTACAATGGATTCTAATGTTAAAGAAATAAATAGCATATAATTAAAACTAAACTATATACTAAGAAAACAACTATATATATATATATATATACACACACAGTATATATATTAAATAATATTTTTAATTCATACTTAAATTAGGAGCCTCATTACCAGAGTGAGAATTATCTTCCATTGAGAGGAACTAAGCATGGAAGGTGATTAAAAGTTGAACAAATGTTTTTATTTTTTTTTTAAGAAAGTAAAAATAGATCGAGATTATTTTTAGATTAAAGGAAAAAAACCATGATATCAGATATCAGATATCAGTGTCAGATATCTCAAAAGTGTGTTCTCGAATTTCGGGAAATAATTTCGACCTTTTTAACTTTCTTCAAAGGTAATTTGTCCGTTTTCATCTCGCAGTTCAACTTCATCCCAACATATTCTATCTTATTTATTTATTTATTTATTTATTATTTATTCATGCTATTATTCTATATTCTTTATTATTCACATTATCATAATTACTTTGAGCTTATATACATGCATTCATTTCAAGAAATTAATGAATAATAAATCTGTAAACAGCTTAAGCAAATAATAATAATAATAATAATAATAATAATGATAATGATAATAATAATAATAATGATAATAATAATAATAATTATGATAATAATAATAATAGAAAACTGATAGACAGAGAGAGAGACATTAATTCTGATATATATACAGTATATATATATACACATTAGGAAACATTTTAAAACGTGAGTGTATAATGAAAACGTAAGTTACTGAAAACATAATACAACAGTAACAGTAATAGAAATCTTCCTCGTTTTTACAGTACCATCTATTATTTATTATTATTATTATTATTATTATTATTATTATTTAACTGTAAATTTAACTGTAAAAGAAAACGCTTCAACGGATATAATTTTGGTTGTTTGAAACAACTATCCCCGTAAGCTACACTAATTATATATTTACAATGAGTTGTACCTTAAGACATCTAATATTTTAGAATAGAAATGAACTTAAAAGTTAAAACTAAGTGTAAGAATCTAATACTGTATTTCCTATCGTACGAATGTTTAAAATACAGGAAATCTTTATATCGCTCCAAGATAGTGCAAGTTATGTTTATTTGTCTATACACTCTTAATAAGTGTCGTTAATATATTTTAACCCAAATTATATCGAATAAGCCCCAATACCCATTAAGTAGTTATAAAGATGTCTAATATGACTGGAGTAGTTTGGAAAATTAGCCTTAAAAAATATCTCCGAATTTTCGAAACTACTTCACTGACGTCAGTAATGTTCATATCTACTGAATGAGTATAGGAACTTATTTCATATCAGTTTGGGTTATAATAACTCGATAATTTTTAGAGTATAGGAATTGTTTGTTAATTTTAAAAGTTGAGTGGATATGTTCATTATCTAAATGTTCAACTACAGTATATCCTATAGTATAAATGCACCCATGAGCGCATATATTAAATATATATATACATATATTATATATATATATATATATATATATATATATATATATATATACATATACACACATATATTGATAAATGTATGCAAAGAGTACATAACATAACGCTTATTTGTTCTATAGAAAACATGTATGTACACGAAGGAAAAAGCAGGTATCACAGAATATATACACATAACCTATACACCACTGTTTATCTTATACATGTATATTTATATAGCAGTTTATTATCATTAATTATTATTATTATTATTATTATTATTATTATTATTTGAAGAGCGAAAGCAAAGCGATATAAGAAAATTGGCAGTAATGACCTAATGATTGTTCAACATATGTTGGAGGTTTTTATAGCAAGCTCTTTTCATTTCATTATGAATTTATACATAGTGAACTCCACACACCCCCTCCGCTCCTTCTTGATGAGGGTCATAATGAGTCGAAAAGTTTAAATATTTGTATGTTATACGCTTTAAAAGTATTTTTGAGGAAGGAATTGAATTTTTCTTTATTTAGAATCAGCCAATTCAGTCATACGAAGAAAGAGAAATCGACTCTATAAACATTTGCATTTACGTATATATATATATTATATATATATATACGTAAATGCAAATATATAATATTATATATATATATATATATATATTATATATATATATAATATATTATTATAATAATAATAATAATAATAAAAATTCCGCCCGATTTTGGGTGAATAAAAAGTTAGCAAAATCGTGTGGAACTTTTTATTCACCTTGTATATATATATACAGAAGGTGAATATATATATATATATATATATATATATATATTATCACTTATGCATATAAATTTTAAACTAAAACAATATTTTGATTGGAATTTGTTTGATTTCAATTGTCACATAAAAAAAATTGACACAAGTTTATAAAAATGTACAAATGAACTTTAATTAACGTTTGTTATCAGTAATTTAAGTTAAGACAATATATATATATATATAATATATATATATATATATATATATATATATTATATATACACACACACACACAATTATTATTATAATAAGTGCTCATATGCTCATCATCAAAGACATATGTATGTACATTAACATATATATATATATATATATATATATATATATATAAAGATAGAGATATCAAAATCACCCTGTGGATACAAACAATAGTATATGATAGATCCAGTCACACGATTATATATATATATTATATATATTATATATATAGATATATATACAATTAATACACGTCAAGTTACACTTATATAACTAATAATATAATAATAATGATAATAATAATAATAATGTATTACTTATAGGTTATTCATTATAAAAGCATCTGTCATACTTATTGCGTTTGTTATAATGAATTTCCTACGTGTTTACAATTGGATCAACAAGAAAAAAAAAAAGAGACATTTATTAAGCTTAGTGTATCCCCTATTTCGTCTTAAAACTAATACGATTATAATTCGTTATGAATAAATAATTCGTATAGAAACAAAATTCTATTTAACATATCTATATAAATAAATTGCTATACATGATATTTTTTATCCATATATTTACAAGTAGAAAATGTTAAATGAATGTTATTTAGTCTTTTTCAGTTAAATTGTTTGACGAAAAATAAGTTGAAATTTCTTGTTAGCACCCGACTAATGAATCCTTATTGATATTGCTAAGCTCTCTCTACTCACTCGGTAAGTTGAGGCATCTCTCTCTCTCTCTCTCTCTCTCTCTCTCTCTCTCTCTCTCTCTCTCTATTTCTTTCTCTCTTTCTCTCTCTCTCTCTCTTGCTCTCTCTCTCTCTCCCTTTCTCTTTCTTTCTCCCTCTCTTCCTCTTTCTCTCGCTCTATCTCACACACACACACACCACACACACACACACACGATGCTAGTCCTTTGGTGCTAGACAGGAATAAAAACTAATCGGTACAAATTAACTTTAATTAAAATAATTGACTAACAATTATTAATTATTATAATTATATATCAACTAAAATGTTTTGAAATTAATTAATATTTAGATATTAATGAAAACAATTGTTTTTAAAAGTACGTAATGATGTAATGTGGCATTTATACACTCTGAAAGTAGTCGTACTGACTTTAAGCATTGAAATTAATGCATGGTTTGCATTAAAATACACCCGAGTTTCTACTTGCTAATTTTAACAATTTTCAAATGTTAAAATAATTAAAGTTAACCGCTTTACATTACATTCGGACCTTAGGAACCATTATCGGTGAGTAATGTTAGACGTTTCTTTAGTTTCAAGTGCTACGACAACATCAGGAGTTCTCGTACGAGTGATGTTAGCTGGCCAGGTCGAGTGTTATAGGTTAGAAATATATAAAATTTAATGCGGTTTTTAATGAATTTCGCGCGTATCGCGTTTACAAAAGATTGATTTCCTCAAGTCCACTTTCACCAATAATCATGTAAAGTTCGTTAGAATCAATCCTCTCTTTTCTTTTTTAACGCCAATTGAAGGTTTTTTAACCAATTAAAATTTTGCTTAAATTACCTGTATTTTATATGTGAAGTTCTGTTGGCAGCGTAGTTTAAATTATACGGATAATGTTATGCCCATTTTTTTTGGTGTTTTCGAAAAAAAAAAAATATATATTCATTGGTGTATACAAACTAATTTGACTATGAAAAACTTTAAATTCTTAATAGAACAACAAATTTAGAAAGAAACATAGGAAACATATATATATATATATATATATATATATATATATATATATATATATATATATATATATAATATATATATATCTATATATATTATCATATCATTTACAGTGCTACTGTACTAATTTTCTCTTACTATTTTCTATTTGAAGTGATTACTAACTTTTAAAACATTACCATGGCAACCAAAATGAAGGAGAAGAGTTATTTGATAGTTTCATTTGTTCTGAGATGGTTAATATATATATATATATATATTATATATATATATATATATATATATATATATATATATATAAGACTAAGAAAATGGTATATCGAAACAGAATTATACATTGCTTGACTCTACGTTATTTTAACCCTAAAACTTCATACACATACGTTAAATACATTGGTATTATACCCCAATCCATTTATTTTTACCGCTTCTCCATACATAGAAAATGGTGTAAAACTGGAGCAAAGAGATAAAAGAGAGAAGTTAATCTGAATTTACATTTGGCGGAGCCCTTAAAACGTTTCTGGAGTTTCGTCACCGTTCCTGTAGAGGTAAGGTACTTTGCTTATCTGAACGTCAATGGTTGAGTGGAATCATAGAGGAAAGGAGATTCACACAAGATCAGCACGGTGCCTACGACCGCGATTAGGCCGAATACATAGAGAAGAAGACGATCTAATACCATCGCGACGAACGCCCAGTCGTCGTCTTCCTGAAGGGTTGTAAAGAAAAATGAAGTTAGGTCTTGTCTTGAAGAGCTTGTATAACGATAATTATTATAGCTATAAATAGAGAGAGACAGACAGAAACAAGCGCATAGAGACAGATAGAGAGACAGAATACCGATAAAATAAGTTTCTTAACTTTATCTATTATATTTAGTGGATCATTTCTTGATTAATTTTGATAAAAGTTTTGATTGAAAATCTAGTTATTAATTAATATCTCTCCCATGGCAAAAATTATGCTTGTAAGTTTAAACTTTCAACATAATATTTTAATAAAGCAGTTTCGTGAAGAAGTTCCAACGGCATTTGTGCTCAACACTTTAAACTGCATATATCATACATATACTGTGTATATACTGTACATATTTTTTTGGGGGAGGATAACTAACTATACTATAATGTAAAATGGGTAGCTACCATAAAAACTATAGAATTTTCCAAAAAATCGTTATGTACCCTTATATCTTCCAAAGCCTTATAGTACATTTCCATCATCATTATTATTATTATAGGTATATACGAGGGGCGGTCAGAAAATAAGTTTACACGGCGTATAATTTCGTAACTAAAGTACCTATATTGATTATGTTTATATCAGGTGAATTCGTTAGTCATTGTTGGCAACACTGCACGTCGATTCGGCTGCCATCTACCGTACATTGGTTATATGAGTCAATTGAACATGGCGTGGTCAAGAATTTCTCGAGCGCATTGTCACAGGAGACGAGACATGGGTTCATCACCGTACTCCGGCAACAGAACGTGCCAGCATGGAATGGAAACACCCTGGGTCCCCGCGACCAAAGAAGTTCAAGATTGTGAGGTCCGCTGGCAAAGTGATGGTTACTGTGTTTTGGGACCACAGAGGCGTTTTGCTCGCAGACTTCATGCAAAAAGTCACAACAATCAATGCAGCTGCATATTGTTCAACACTGGAACGTTTACGAGCGGCCATTAAAAGTAAACGTCCTGGACTGCTCCGTAGGACAGGGTACTGTTCCAGTCGAGCCGCCATGTTCAACTGACTCGTATAACCAATGTACGGTAGATGGCAGCAGAATCGACGTGCAATGTTGCCAATAATAATTAACGAATTCACCTGATACAAACATAATCAATATACAGGGTGTCCCGTAAGTCTGGACCCATAGGGAAAAATAATAAAATTACAAAATAGTCCAAAAATTTATTACATAATCTGTTCAAAGTGTCCGCCGTTGTGTCGCACACATAGTTGAAGACGCAATCTCCACTGCGACAGCACTTTCTGAATCACAGTCGCAGAAATTTCTTGACACGCCTCCACAATGCGTGCTTTAAGGTGGAAAATGTTCTGAAGTTTGACCTCGTACACTTTGGCTTTCAAGTGGCCCCACAAATAAAAATCATAATAAAAAATAATAAAAAAATAATAATAATAAAATAATAATAATAACATAATAAAAAAATATATTATAAATCCCTATGGGTCCAGACTTACGGGACACCCTGTAGGTCCTTTAGTTACGAAATTATACGCCGTGTAAACTTATTTTCTGACCGCCCCTCGTATATATTTGTATAGTTAGTTATGTAAATTGCTAAAATTTTAATGTATTTCCCATATTGTTGAAAAGAGACTAGAATGCGAAAGCTTAATCTAAAAGAACTGACGAGTTTAGTGATTGTATGATACGTTTACGAACTTGTAGCATTACGTTATAAATTCAACATGATGCATTTGATGGGATCAAACACACACACACCATACATACTTAATACAATTAGGCTTATAAAATATATTTCAGTTAAAGAAATTATTATTATTATTATTATTATTATTGTAAGCCAACCTAAGGTCGATTGTGAACTATGTGAGTTTTCGTGTCATCGTCATCGTCTTTCCTAAATGTATTTAAGTATTTGATATACCAGTCTAGGAGAGAGGAAGTGCGGGAGGAGAGAGAGGGAGAGGTAGACTTATGTTTAAATTTTGTCTCCTCAACTGCCTTGACGGTTTTCTAGTTATTCTTAGTTTACTGTGAGGCGTACTTCAAGGGAATATCATGGTTTCTTTGATATTTATACTAATGATTTAAATTTTCGTTACCCAATTGAAACTACTATTTAGCTTTTAACGATGAGGTCTTATTAAATATTTTGTGGGTTTATGGTGTCAAAAATTATTAACGTATGAAGTTATATTTATTTTTACATTCCCAAAACTAGTGTTTTTATACTCCAGTTTAAATTCGCAAAAATTGAGTTTACTTCTTAGTTTTAATATTGATTTTTTTATGCATATAAATGCCACTAAATTAAATAGAGATTACATGAATTTAGCAAAAGGAATTCTTTTATAGATTAAGAGATTATATTTTTGCTGAACATCTATTAAATCATTATGCAATAAATTTCCATATTTTTTATTATTTTAGCTGTAGGAGTAAATTGGGACTTTATTTACGTGAAATTTAATTTCTGTTACATGTCGCATTCAAGATGGTTTACATCACAGAGGAAATTTACATTTTATTGCGACATCGAATGATAATCCACCAAATAAGACCAAGAGGCAGCATCCTAGATCTTTGAAATCTGAAGTCACAAAGTCTGAGCCGGGACTCGAATTTGCACCCCTCATGAAGATCTACAATCCTTATGCCACTAGGCAACATTGGTGGGTATTGAGATAAGGTTGAAGTGTCCACTTTCATTCACTTCCAGGCTTCCATATTTCGTATTATGTGAAAATAATTTAATGTTATAGCTAAGTTTTCATCCCTTTAATATAATAAGTTGTAATGAAATTTGAAACCTTTTTTCCGTTTTAAA
Source organism: Bathynomus jamesi (assembly GCA_023014485.1). Classification (NCBI taxonomy): domain Eukaryota; kingdom Metazoa; phylum Arthropoda; class Malacostraca; order Isopoda; family Cirolanidae; genus Bathynomus; species Bathynomus jamesi. The sequence continues at coordinate 1,134,375 of JAJOZX010000418.1, forward strand.
CTTCAATGTTTTATGCGATGCGAAACCACAATAATCTCGGTTTTCATCACATTAATACTTGGGCAGAACAGAAAACTTCTTTTACTTAATGCATTTTCTTAAATCTAATTATAAGGATCAATTTATGTTGTTTGTGAAACGGTTTCTTTGCAAAAATGTATCATCTCTATAAGTAAATTTAGCTTCATAATCCCTTTGAAGAAATTTTAGAGTATAACGTATTTTCTATTTAAGGCCACATTTTGTTTTGTTTGAGTGTGTTTCAAATATGTGTTTCGAATGCGCTAATGACTTTGATAGTACCTTTAAGTCATACACCGTTTGATGAATTTCGAGTATCTGACGTCATTATGATAAGAAGACACCTCTGTGTGCAAGTTTAAAAAAAATAAAATATAGCACAAACCTTATTAAATAGTGAAAAGTTAATGGATAGCGACATCCCAAAATATTAGAATATCTTGTCAGGTGTTTCAAAAGTAGAATAAATTCATTATGTTTATTGAGTACTGCCTATATATTAAACCTTTATCAAAGTCTTTTTAACTCTGCGTCTTAGTATTTAGCTGGTCCACCCTTAGCCCTGATTCCAATCCGACGTGGCATCGAGTCGACAAGCCTCTTGTATTCTTCTGTAATTATTGATTGCTAGGTTGTCATCCAACACTTCTTCAGTTCACTAAATGTTCTTGGTTTACGCTTTTGAACCTTTTGCTTAGCAGTATTCAAAAGATTTTCTATCGGATTAAAATCGAGAGAATTAGCTGGCCATGGTATTACTTGAATTTCATGAGCGTCAATGCACGCAGATGTTGCGCGAGCCGCATGAGCTGGAGCCAGGTCATGTTGAAAAAAATAAACCAGGAACATTTAGTGAACTGAAGAAGTGTGTGATGACAATCTGGCAATCTATAACTACAGAAGAATGCAACAGGCTTGTCGACTCAATGCCACCTCGAGTGGAGGCCGTAATCAGGACTGAGGGTGGACCAACTAAATACCAAGACGCAGAGTTAAAAAAGACTTTGATAAAGGTTTAATATATCGGCAGTACTCAATAAACATAATGAATTTATTTTACTTTTGAAACACCTGACAAGATGTTCTAATATTTTGGTATGTCGCTATCCATTAACTTTTCACGATTTAATAATTTTTTTGTTATATTTTAATTTTTTTTCTTCAAAACCTGCACACAGAGGTGTCTTTTTATCATAATGACGTCACAGATACTCGAAATTCCTTATAAAGGTGTATAACTTAAAGGTATTATTAAGGTCATTAGCGCATTTGAAACCGCATTCTATTTTTTTGGTCCGGAGTTGTAAGTGTCTACATGAACCTTAAAGGTCAATGTAGACTCTTTAAACAGTTTTTAAATTGTACAGCTTCGAAAAACAGTTTGCTTAAAATTAGAATTTCTGAAAAGCAAAAGAAATTATTAATCATTAATGATTATATTTTTAATTTTCTTACTGTCACCAAGAAGAATAAAATATCAAAAGAAAAACAAAATATTTCCAATTATTAATTTTTTATGCTTTTTAGAAATTGTATTTGTTCTAGGCCAGCTTTTTTTCAGAAACTATACATTGTAATTTAACCATTTATTCTTGTCTGTACAGGGTGAGAGGGTGCGTTAAAAGTCTGGAAACATAGGAACTATGCTTTTCAATACACACACACACACACACACACACACACACACACACACACACACACACACACACATATATATATATATTATATATATATATATATATATATATATATATATTGAAAAGCATAGTTCCTATGTTTCCAAACTTTTGACTCACCCTGTATATACGTTTAATGTATTTCTGAGCAGAGTAAAAGGATAAATGAAATACAAATAAATTGAATATTAATTCGTGGAAACTTTGTTACATTTTGTATATACACCTTTTATATTAATTATATTAATAGCAATTTTCCTAACAACCAAAGTTCTGAACGTAACGTGATATAATATCAAAATATGATTAAATGGCTTTTGGCTGAGAAACATTGATTACATTGTAGCTACAATTTCTTTTTTCTTTTCATTTCGTTTACCGCGCATGCGCATGGTCGGGAAAAAGGGGATTACCTCATCGAATTTGTCCTGTTGTACCATGTGATGATGGATGAACTGAACGTTGTGGATCGCGCGTCGAATTTCGATCGGATAGCGAGACTGTAATTCGTGTGAGATATGGAAACAATCGGGTAGTTCTCCGTAAGGCTCCACCCTAATAATAGGAGTACTCCTCGGTCCTATCCCTATTCCCCCAGTAGCTCCTGCCATCCCGAGGGAACTTCCCCGGCCATCAACACCGGTCTGGTGAATACCGTTGAAAGGAGAACCTGAGAATGGGAGTCCCAAAAGAAAAAATTAAATTTGCATATTTTCTTCCACTTTTATATTTTTCTCCGCGTGTTTATAAAGTAAAGTTATTCAAAACTTAATAAATAACTTTTTATTTCTATCGTAATGAGACGCACGAATCATTTAAAAAAAAATGAATCGTAATTTCTCTATCAAAGATTTACTGTTATAGATATTTCATCTACGTTCATTTAACAAAGTCCAAAAACATTATCGGATCATGAATATTTCCATTTTGAAAGGAAAATTCTGAATGCACCATTTTTTCTTTCATTCTCCCTCTGATCGAAGCTTATTGGACACTTTTATTGTCTTTCTGCTTTTGAAAAGCAATTCGCATATAAATTGCTTTCATTTGACACTTTTCTGGAACTTATTTCCGCATTTATCGAACTTTAACATGAAATTTTCATTAATTTTGGCGTTCGTATAGGAAGAAATTTAGATAATTTAAAGGTTATATAAAATAGTTAATGTTTACCAAACTATTGTTATACTTATTAATATAAAAGAAAAGATTCTGGACTCCGCGAGTCAGCATATACGTAAGGTGTAGCATTTGTAACGATACTTTTATCGCTTTTGTTACGTTCTACCGAATTACGTTCTTCTGAATTCTATAATTCTCCTAAATTACGTTCTTAGAATTGAAAGGTGAATGCGATTTATTTCACATACTTGGTTTGATAAAAATGAAAATAAAGAAATTTAACAATAAAACCCACACAAATAGACGGAGTTTATTTCCACAGCAGTTTCGATGTCCACTGGCATCCTCTTCGGGTATCCTCTTCTGTATCCACCCGAGGAGGAATCCAGTGGGCATCGAAACTGTTGTGGAAATAAACTCCGTCTATTAGTGTGGCTTTTATGGTCACATTTCGACCTCCACGTAAAAGTGAAGTTTTGCAGTTATTAACAAAGAACTTGTTTTCTAATTTTAAGAAAAATAAGTTATCAACAAATCAGTGACAAATGCGCTTCCCTCGTTTTGCGTTATATAAGTAATTTTGTCACTATGTCATTTGACAATTGAATTGAATTTTCCTTACGCATTTTAAAGTTAATTTAAGTGTCCTTTGTTGTAAATAATGTTACGCGACAACATCGCAGGAAAAGATAAAAGGAATACACAATTGAAGTAGAAAAGAGAATAAAAATCTCATTTGTTTGGAACATTAAAGAGGTAACGACATTGGGTAAAATAACAAAAACACGCACGTTTTTTTACCAATATTTTGAACTTAACCAATAATATACAAAGTTTCGGAGGGTAAAGAAATATATGTACAGTTGGTTCCAGTTCATAATGAGTGTTCGGAGATGTTTAATTTCCTTTGGAACGACAAAGGTCAGGTGACGGAAGGGACCTACTGCATCACTTGGGGAATCAAACCACTAGATGGTCTGATATATATATATACATATATATATATATATATACAGGGTGTCCCATAAGTCCGGCATCATAGGAGAAATTCATATTTTTCTATTTCTACAAACCATAATTCATATTTTTCTCTTTCTACAGGCCATAATGTCTGTGAGCAAGGAAGAACGAATCCAGATAATTCTACTTATAGGAAATCGGAGTCAAAGAATTTAACAGACTGCATCCAGACCGCGAGCCAATAACAAAGAGTTGTGTGAGCAGACTTGTTGCAAAGTTTAAGGAAACAGGATCCATAGAAGATAAACCACGCAGTGGACCTTCAAGGAGGTCCACTGACGATGATAGAGCGACTTCTATCCTGGCTCATTTTAACAGAAGTCCCAATAAGTCTCTTCGGCGATTGTCCGCCGAGACAGGAGTGTCGAAAAGTAGCATCCATCGCATTCTTTAGGCTCACAAATGGCATCCATATAAACTTCAGATCCTACAGAAATTAAGTGAAGATGATCCCGACCGGCGGATGGAATTTTGTGAATGGGCTACGGAACAATATGCTCGGGATGCCAATTTCCCGTCCACCATTCTGTTCAGTGACGAGGCTGTTTTTTATGGAAATGGTGAGGTAAATCGACAGAACACCCGCTACTGGTCTCAAAACAACCCTCACTGGTATACCTCTTCAAAGGAACAAGGTGCATCGCGGGTGATGGTATGGTGTGGCATTTGGAAGGATCGCATCGTAGGCCCCATCTTTTTCGATGAACATGTCACTGGAGGCACCTACCTACATACGCTCAAGGAAGAAGCATTTCCCAGTGTCTTGAACAAAGACGGAAATTTCCAACATGGTTCCAGCAAGACGGCGCTCCTGCACATTACAGCACCCAAGTAAGGGAATACCCGTACCAACAATTCCCTGGTCATTGGATAGGACGTCGAGGGCCTGTTGAATGGCCAGCTAGAAGCCCGGATCTCACGCCACTAGATTTTTATCTCTGGGGCCACTCGAAAGCGCTGGTATACACAGAGAAAATTAGGAGTGTTGAACATTTGCGGCAGCGCATTATTGGGGCACGTAACACCATTACTCCTGACATCATTCACCGTGTGCTTGCTGACTGGGTATCACGTCTGAATTTGTGTATTGAAAACAATGGTGGACATATTGAGCACGTTCTGTAAATAAAAGCTTTTGTTTTGCCTTTTTTAATTATTTTTCCTATGATGCCGGACTTATGGGACACCCTGTGTATATATATATATATATATATATGGAAACCTACGGGGAAAAACAAAAAGTTATTCCAAGGTCTTTCGTGTATTGAACAGTACACCTCGTCAGGGAATGAATACAAGAAAGGCCTTGGAATTGTTTTTCCTTTTTCCTTGTGAATGTGTATCATTTATTTATTTCACGTGTTTAATTATTATATATACTAATATATACACAGTGCATATAATGTCCGAGAAAAGTGAAAAGTTTTAAATAAAATTAAATTCATATCTCTGGAACTAATATATATATATATATATATATATTAAAGAGTGGTCTACAGCAGGTTACACCAACTCTGAAAATGATAAATTAAATAAGGAATGCAAATAAATACACACATCGCATATTTTGGCAATTGATGAGTCTGGCTATTAGATATTGGGAAGCATTTATGCAAAAGCCACTTGGTTTAAGAGATTGGAATTATTATTTGAGACCTTTCTTGGACACCCTATATATATATATATATATATATATATTATATTATATATATATATATATATATATTATATATATACAGGGTGTCCCGTAAGTCTGGACCCATAGGGAAAAATAATAAAATTACAAAATAGTCCAAAAATTTATTTATAATATTTTTTTATTATTTTTATTATTATTTTTATTATTTTTTTATTAGGATCTTACTCCGCTGGAGTTTTATTTGTGGGGCCACTTGAAAGCCAAAGTGTACGAGGTCAAACTTCAGAACATTTTCCACCTTAAAGCACGCATTGTGGAGGCGTGTCAAGAAATTTCTGCGACTGTGATTCAGAAAGTGCTGTCGCAGTGGAGATTGCGTCTTCAACTATGTGTGCGACACAACGGCGGACACTTTGAACAGATTATGTAATACATTTTTGGACTATTTTGTAATTTTATTATTTTTCCCTATGGGTCCAGACTTACGGGACACCCTGTATATGAAAATTATTTCACGAAAGTAACGCGTGAAAAATATTTATGATGAATAAAACCACGAAGGAAAGGAAACACAAAAAGGTGCTCAAGCGCTTTCGTCTAATGACATCCTCAGGAACACTGAAGTACATAAAAGGTTACGGCATATATATATATATATATATAATATATATATATATAATATATATATATATATATAACTTCAACATAAGCAAAGGTCTTTTTCAACTCGATCCTGTTGTTTTGAATTCCTTCAAAACAGATTTAGATAAAAAGGTAGGACGCTACATCTTTGGTAAACTTGTATGCTACTTTATTAACTTTTAATCTTCATTTTATTTTTATATATATCGAAACTTGACTATAAAAGGCAAAGTGTTAAAACCCGGGCAGATTTCCAGTATAAATTTGTATTTTTATTTCATTTGATCTTGTGCTAAAAATCGATATTTTTCCTTACAAATCTGTATGCCTCTTTGTTAATCCTTTAATTTTTAATTTTTATTTTTACTTCTCTGTTTATTGCATATATATATATATATATATTATATAATATATATATATGTGTGTGTGTGTGTGTGTGTGTAGATATGTATGTATATATATATATATATATATGTATGTTTGTGTGTATGTATGTTATTTATTTATTTATTTTTATTATTTTTTTTTTCTTTCTTTAACCTATATATAGGCCGTAACCTTTTATGTACTTCAGTGTTCCTGAGGATGTCATTAGACGAAAGCGCTTGAGCACCTTTTTGTGTTTCGTTTCCTTCGTGGTTTTATTCATCATATATATATATATATATATATATATATATATATTAGAAAAATAAGAAACCCAGAAGATATAGGATCTCTACAAACCGACATGAACAGAATCTATAAGTGGAAGGAAGACAACAATATGAAGTTTAACACTGAGAAATTTCAGCTGTTAAGGTACGGAAAAAGAGAAGACTTAAAATCCATGGAATATTATACCCTAAATGGACAGGAAATTCAGAGAAATTCTAGAGCAAAAGAATTAGGGGTTGTAATGACTGATGATGCGAAATTTGAAACACAAAATAAGATAGCAGTAAACAGAGCAGAGAGAATAACTGGGCAGATACTGAGAAGCTTTGAACGAAGGGATAGAAATATGATGATTCCTCTACTGAAAACACTGATCATACCCAAATTGGAAGACTGCTCGGTCCTAACATCCCCATATAAAAAAGAAGACATTAGACAGCTGGAAGTGATTCAGAGAAGCTTCACAGCCAAGATCAAGAACTAAATTACTGGGAATGGTTACCTGAACTAAACTTATACTCACTGGAAAGGAAAAGCGAGAGATACACCATTATTTACACTTGGAAAATAATGGAGAAACTAGTCCCTAATCTTACTCTGAACTCTATAACTCACCAAACAACGGTGGAAAGTAGGAAAGGAAGACTGTGTCGTGTTCCCAAATTAAAGGTGAGACAGGGAACATCCTTAACCCTGAAAGAAAAAGTTTTGTTGTGAGAGGACCAAAACTGTTTCATCAGCTGCTGCCCAAAGACCTAAGGAACACGAATGGTGTTGCAGTGGACATCTTCGAAAGAAGCTTAGACGCCTGGCTCAGAACAATCCCAGATGAGCCAGGCGTACCTGGCTATGTGAGGTGGAGAGTACAAGAAACCAACTTACTACTTCACCAGGCCAACTCGAGAGGAGGGGCGACAAGCTTAACCTTCGTGAAATGAGGAATCATCGCAAGGAACCTTTGAAAGGTTGAAAGGTATATATATATATATATATATATATATATATTATATTAATAATAATAAGTTAAGGAAAAGGATTTTGAATTGCATTTGATACTCACTGGCGTACTGCGACCAATCCCTCATTCGCTCTCTCATCCTGTGAACGCCATTCCCGTTTTCCCTTGGAAGAGGGGCTTCCACGGTGGGGCTGATGCCCGGCGAACAGTCGGACACATCTTTCCTCTCCTTCTTCTCTTTCCCTGGAACGCGCATGAGCAGAAGACTGGGCATGGCTTCGATAAATACCTTCGAAGAAGAAAAGGAGAAAAGGGCACGCGGTGAAAGATGTTTCGTTACAACCAGTGATGTAAGACTCGAGACCGGTCTCGAAACCTTTTTTACTGGTCTTAGTCTCGGTCTCGGTCTTGGCCATGGTGGTCTCGACTACATCACTGGTTACAACCACCAATATACATGAGTAACTGTCATCACCCGTAGCTCAGTGGGTAACACCGTTTCCCTGTAAGCGAAGTTTTAAATAGTAAGGTCGGGGTTTGACTCCCGATGGTGCTGGTAATTATAATGAAGGAGTTAGCGCAGTGAACCGCAATCGTCTGTCATGAGTGCTGTTCCAATTTCTGGCCGTTCTCAATCATTGTTATTACATAGCTAACTCTTTGGACAGCAATCCAAATAATTGATCGAACCATGCTATGTTTGTACCCACAATTCAAGTTTGTTATCGAAAAATAAGCAACCATGGTTATAATGGAATCATGTCACATAGTTAAATGTAACCAAACATCTTTCGCTGCATAAACTTCTAATTATAGGCCTAACTCCCAAAGAAATTTCCTCTGAATATTTTTATATTTTCCGGGTATCTTCGGGAAATTTGTTATTAATAAATTTTAACAAACGTAAGTAATAATTTCTTTCTTGTTTTAATTCCAATGATAAATTTAAATTTCTTTTCATGATAAACTTTACCAAATTAAAAAAGTTTTGAGAGCGAATTTTAATTATTGCGACATATCTTTCTTTACTCACTTGTCGGCGACTCAAGAATTGTAAAAAATTTGATGAAGTGAAATTTATAAAATTAACTTAGGAATTAATAAGAATAAACATTCACGTGACGATATCACACTTATTTTGAAATATATATATATATATATATATATATATATATATATATATATAAGCGTAATTGTTATATACAGGAAGCATTTGACTGTAGTACCGGGTGTGTATAAAGTAACGCGATTGAAGAGACAAATCCGATTTGAATTTAATTATATTAATGCCAGCCAGTGAACATGGACTAGTAATATTTATTGCGTGTGCTTTATAACAACTGTACAGTTACGTGTTCAAAAACAAGTTGAAATTAGTTTAAACCAATTCGAATCGGGTTTGTCTCTTCACTCGCGTTACGAAACTAATTGAGCCAGTTCAAATCAGATTTGCCTCTTCACTCGCGTTACTTTCTAAACACCCTGTTCTAGGATTTCAGTTCATAAAGTATATGGTATACCATCTTCATTCTCTCGTTGTCGCCAAGTTCATAATAATATACACATTTTGTTTGTATATAAATTATGGTATACAAAACGGGGAAAGAAATACTAACTGAATGAGAGGGCTACAATGTATACACAGGGTGTTCCACAAGTAAGTGTAGGATTAAATGTAGGGATTATTAAATGAAACCATACACAGTCTTATCGAACACCCTGTGTGTGTGTATATATATATATATATATATATATATATATATATATATATATATATATATATATAGTGCGTGGAACTCCCTAATATAAGTAACTCACCTTCTTCACCCATGGTGCCATTCTGTGCGTGGACGGTTTCCGGTAGTGGATATTAAGGACTATTATTGTGACGAGAACGCTTAACCCCACCAAAATCATAGTAAAAAATAGATACTTCCCGAGCAGAGGCATCGCTAATGAAGTACTCGGAATGATTTCGGAAACTAAGAGAAAAAACATAGTCTGAGAGAGAAGAATGGAAATGCAAAGGGCGACTTTCTCTCCCGAATACGCCGGCAAATAAAATACGAGTATGGAGAGATACTCCAATCCGACGCAGGGAATGATTAGATTGACGGTGTAGAAAAGGGTTTTACGTCGTAAGCTGATGTTGAAATAAATATCTGAAAAGAGAAAGATAGGATTTGTAGTCAGATATATATATATATACACACACACACAGGGTGAGTCAAAAGTCTCCATACAGAGGCAAAATGGTCATAATAAATGATTATTTATTTTTTATTTTTTTGCAGGTGATGTGCTGAGATGCCGTTGTCCCATGAATAGTGTATAGAGATCATTCTTCTGGCAAGAACAGGAAGCTGTCGCCAAGTTGCCGAGGATTTTAACAGGAAACACGCCACCAGCACGCACATCACACACGACACCGTTGCCAAACTCATTGAAAAGTTCAAGAAGACTGGAAGTGTTGCAGACCAACCGAAAAGTGGCCGTCCACGAACAGTCACCGATGAAGGCACAGCGACAATGGTGCTGGAAGCGTTCGCAAAGAGTCCCCAAAAAAGCACTCGACGGATGTCTGCAGAATGCGGTGTCAGCCAAAGAAGTATCGTCCGCATTATGAAAGAGCACAGATAGCATCCATACAAAATGCAAATGTTGCAGTATCTTAGCGAAGACGACCCGGACAGGCGGCTGGAATTCTGTGAATGGGCAAGAACAAAAGTGGACGAAGACACGGAGTTCTCGGCTGGCATCCTGTTTTCAAATGAAGCCAACTTTTATGTTCATGGAGAGGTTAATCGTCAAAACGTACGTTATTGGAGTGATGACAACCCGCACTGGATGAGTCCCTCAAAGACGCAAGGCGCTGGAAAAGTGATGGTATGGTGCGGGATATGGGGCAACACAATTGATGGCCCTTTTTTCATTGACACCAATCTGAATGCCGAAATGTATCTAAACATGCTGCAAGACACAGTCATGCCGTCCCTGCTGAACGAGGACGGGGGATTTCCAGCGTACTTTCAGCAAGACGGGGCGCCACCCCATTACGGTATCTGCGTGCGCCAGTGGCCGGATCAGCAGTTTCCGGGTCACTGGATTGGCCGCCGTGGTCCCGTGGAGTGGCCTCCGAGGTCTCCAGACCTCACCCCCCTTGATTTTTACTTATGGGGGCACTTGAAGGCCATGGTGTACCAGGTGAAAATACAAAACACGGACCACCTAAAGGAAGCATTCGTGATGCGTGTGCACACATAATACCAGACGTGTTAACGCGCGTTTGCCATGACTGGGAGGAACGCATCCGTATGTGCATTCAGTGTACATAGAGCATATTTTGTGACTTACGAGTGATTGCATAATAAAGTGACCATTTTGCCGATGTATGGAGACTTTTGACTCACCCTGTATATATATATATATATATATATATATATATTGCAAGCGGGTTCTTCATGCAGGAATATCTGTCATGCAGTCTTTGCGGATTAGTATGCATAAGGTTATGTATTCAAGCATTCCAAACTTGTACTTCCTTGAATAGTAAATAAACTCAAGTTTTAAGGACAGTGTTTTCATTATAGACAACAATAAAATCTAAATGAACATATATGCATAAAAATCTCTCACTCACTCACTCACTCTGAATCACCCACTCACACATAGGCTACACCCTTCGCTCATTCAACACAAGTCGAAGAGACAAATAAAACAAAAGCATAAAATATGAGCGCATAAAATATACGCGCTAATTAATTGCGTGAGTGTTAGTGCGTCCTAACATCTAGGGTCATATAACAGAGGGGACCTACAGCTAAATATGGAACCCGAACCGCGGGTCGTCACATCATCTGGACGCAAAGAAAGGTCACCCATCCAGTTACAACCCAGACCCAACCTAGCTTACCTTCGTTTAAGTAAAGTGACTAAGACGTAAACCCTAAAATATACTCAGAATAGGTTGAACAAACCTTTCGAGGAACTACTATGCTCCTCGTTCGGGTTCGTGAAGCTTAATCTAAAAAAAAAAGCCGAAATCTTTGATGTTCAGTTTGCGCATGCGCCATAGTCAGGTATAAAAGAAAATGGAGATAATGCTTATTATACGCCGTTTACTTAATCCATATATAATTTTTTTTTATTTGAACGGGGAAGAGAGATTCATTTTCCATAATAATCTATTATTTCTATATTTTTGTATTATTAATCCAAAAAGATAGTGAAAATTACCTCTTTTCTTTATCCTTTATCCCGAGGAACAGCATTACTTCTTTAAAGTTAATGCTATGACCCATATTGGTCCGATGTTGGTGGAAATCTAATCAGACTTCCACCAGCCTCGAGCCTGTGTCATTGCCTTCTCAATTGGCTGATAGATTCACCTAAAATCATGGTTTCACCAACATAAACTGTTACACCGAATTTTGTAAATTCCGACGTTTCGATCCTTTTCATTTATATGATTCGGTCTTAAAAAATTGCGCAAAACACATGACACCTCGCTCATAATATTAACCCCCCTCGGTACAGAACAGAACTGAAGGATTCCAACAAATTTGAGCATTAAACTTTTTCGCTTCAGATTCATAAGACCTCTTTCTTACTGAAGGACACCTAGTTGACGAATTCAGTAGGTTATCCGAAATCGTGGAAGACATTTTCGGTGTAATTAATTTTATCATCCGAAAAGTACTGTACATGCTACAGAATCTAGAAACATGTAAAAACAATGCTAAAATCACTCCTCTTATTGTAGACAAACAATGAAAGGAACTAATGAAACTAAGAATCAGAAGGCGCGTCTTTCCTTAATACTCTAAAAGGCGGCGCACTGAAATCTCGATTCCGCCGAATTGTTCATTCTAACGATGGTCAGGCGTGTCGCTCCACCTTGGACCTGCAGCTTAACGTGGAATCCGAACCATGGCCCGCCACAAAGTCCGAGTGGGACTCAATCCTACGACCTTAGAAACCTAGCATCTTACCCACTAGGCTACAGAAAAGGAATGAAGTTGCCTTTCGTTTACCGTTTCATCATAAATTTGATACTGAAGAGACAATGATTTAATTCATCTAAAAACTAGAAGTTTTATTTGTCATTTTCACTTGGACAATTATTCTTCAAAAGACTTGTACTGTCCACCATATTTTATGTAGTGTTTAGTTTTTGTTCATTTTAAATTTGTTCGGAGAATTATTTACTTCTTTGCCGCACCATACCATATTTTACTTATAAATACATTAAATTTGCTTACCTGGATATGGCTCCACACAACATGGATAAAACTTTTCATTTCTTTGTGCTGGGACGCTCATAATGTCCCATTCTACGGAGGGATAATACTCCTTTAAATCTATCCCAATCTCCACATCTTTTCTCTCGAGTGCCATGTCCAAATGCCTCAAATCCACCTGCACGGAAGAGAAGACGAATATGGATACGGAAAGATAATCACAGAAGGGAAAAGGAACTTTAGGCTGGCTTTATTTTGTTCACTTGAATTGTTTTAATTATATATACAGGGTGTCCCCATAAGTCCGGTCTCATAGGAAAATTTATTTTAAATTAAATTCACAAAAGTAATACATTAAAATTTAATCAAATATTCAAATTAATGTCTTGCTTTGGGACCTTCTTTTTGTTTTAGGTAGAATAACACGTAATGAGGAGTGTAACTCATTTCCATATTAGCCAATGAGTGGTATTCTACCTGAAACAAAAAAAAAATCCCCAAAAGAAGACATCAATTTGAACATTTGATGGGACTTATGGGACACCCTGTTTATATAGCCTATATAGTATCTTTCTGTACGACAAGCATATATTAAGAGAAGAGCTAAAATTATTGAACTCCTTTCGCCATTGCAAATGTTAAGAATCTGAAAAAGATTTCGACTCGTTTGAAAAATTTTTGAAAACATTAAAATTAAGGAGAGACGTAATAAAATATTTTTAAAAGACATTCTAAAGTCAGAAAAATAAAGGGAGACTTATGAATGGATTTTTTATTGAATTCAATGATTCTCTAAAGGAGAGCTAAGAGAATTAAGATTATAAGGAAATACGTGCGCGTTTTCGTATGAAAGGAAATATATGTAAATTTTCGTATGAAAAGAAGAAAATATACGTGAATTTTTGTATACTTACTTGGTACCCATCGTAGGTCCAAGATCCAAATTTCATAAAACAGTTCTGTTGATCGAAAGGGAAATATCGCACATCAATTTCGCAACTGGACTTAAAAATGGCAGGTGGCGACCACATAACTCTTCCATCATGGTGAAGAACGGCTTTGGTCATCGTTGTAACGATATATTCACCATCGGCACTGAAACGGGGTAGACAATATCTCATACTGAGTTGTTTCATAATTTTTATTACTCAGATATTTGTATAAATATGGATATAAAATGTCTTTATCGTTATTTTATAATGATGGTTTAAGTCGTCATATAGATTTCATTTTCGGTTCGAATTCCCCCTTTCTCACTCTTTATAGGAGCGTAAATAACGAGATTGTAACGCTATTTCATACAAATAAAGAGCTTTAATGATAACATTACTAAAGGTTTTACGTCATTTTCCTAATTAAAAATAGCTGCAAACTGCGTGCGAATGTTTGATAGCTTCTCATTAATGTTAATGAAGGGTTGTATGAGCTCGGTAAACCGTTATATATGGGTAGTGAAGTATCCCGTCCAACGATATTATATAAGTGAATCTTTGATTGTGTGACGCGCCATTAAACGATAATTATATATCGTTATATGTATTGTAAATATGAAGTGGTTCTCTTTTACTGACACAATGGAATAAGACGTAGAACAAATTTTATTATAATATCTTTTTCTCCAAAAAGGAGACTTTATTTATAATAGATATTAAAGTATATACAGTATGTTACATTCAGTATGTGAATCCACTCATTTCACGTAATACCTAAAAATTTCGGCCTTTTCACGTAATGCCTCTGATCTTTACTTATTACAGGCATTATGCATTATTGCCTAACGTAACCCAACTTCCGCGAAGTGGTTAAGTGTCACCATTTTACGTGAAATGCCTGAAACGTTTAGGTATTACGCGAAATAACAATTAATTTCAAATACTGACTAACACACACACACACACAATATATATATATATATATACCGTATATATATCAACACGAGGGTCGGTACGAAAGTAATGCCTCTTATTTTTTCAGTTTACATTTACTTTATTAATTTATATATATATATATATATATATATATATATATATATATATATATATATATATATATATACATACTATATTTACTTTACATTTTCCACGTATGTATGCATATTCCTTGTAATTTCTATTGTAATTGAAATTATATTTAGTGAGAAATAAAATAAGCAGCATTACTTTCCTACCGACCCTCGTATACTGTATAGCGTACATATAAATAATACGCACGATGTCAGCGTGGAAGTGGAAATCTATAACAGTAAATCATGTAAAGCCCTTCCAACTATGTATAAAATGGTAAATTGCATACACTGCAAATTAGATGACGGTGAGTCAGACATCAAAAAAGGCGCTTGTGTAACGCTTCGTCACCATTCAGTGAAACAGTGATGTAACGTTTTATTTTTTTATGCAAAATTTCATGGTTGATACGAGTGAGAGATTCCCGTGAGTCTGAGCAGTCACAAGTAAGAGGTTGGGGGTTGGAGGTGAGACTCGAACCTGGCCAGTTCAGAGTTTGAGGCCAATCTTGAACGAAAAGAGCCACGGGAAATCTCTGTCCTTACTTATACAGACCTCTCTATATCTTTAAAATTAAAAAAAAACTCCACCGTTATTATGACGTTAGAACTAGGACGTCGGACGCTCTCTCTCCAACTCCTAAATTCA
>JAJOZX010000418.1:1155000-1197500 GCA_023014485.1 Bathynomus jamesi
ATTTTGCCCCACCCTTTTTTCTTAGCTAAATAATAGGCCACGGGGCTGAAATGTCTTTTGGGCCGTAAGTTTGAACTTTATGCGCTTCACATAACCGGATTTTTCCAGTTTGAACCTCCCCTCCTTGTATAAAACTGCTTTTAAACACCCTTGTATAAAACCGATGGTTACCGCAGTTTCGAAAATGGCGTCTGACAGTGATGTGCGTCGTAAACAGAGAGCTGTTATCGAGTTCTTAACCGCAGAAAAGGAAACACTTCGAAATATTCACAAACGTCTACAAAACGTTTACGGAAATGCTGTTGTTGATCGAAGCACAGTTGGACGCTGGTCTAAACGTGCGAGATCATTGGGGAGAGGGAGAGCCTTTACTGTAAGTTTAAATTTAAGTTTAAGTTTATATGAAAAGAATTGCTTCACAGCATTACTCTTAATATCTTTTGACTTTCAATTTATATCCATTTTTCTTGTAATTGACTCTGTATCCTTATCAAATAACTTCCTGTAATTTACATTATCAAAGTCACTTATCAGTATTTATTAATACTCAAATTCATAATGTCTACCAGAATCACCCCTTTCATGTCCCACAAGATGGTGACCATAACCTTTCCTGCAGAGGGAGCCATTTTTAACTTTTTCTTGCGTGGGGAGTCTGCGTGATGCCACTCCATGGATTGGCGTTTTGTTTCAGGTTGAAAGTGGTGTACCCAAGTATCATCCCCAGTCACAATTCGTGAAAGGAAGTCATCCCCTTCTGTCTCGTATCGAACCAACGACTCAGAAGCAATTTCTTTTCTTTGGGTTTTGTGATCTTCAGTCATTTCGCGAGGAACAAACCGTGCACACACTTTTGAGTATCCCAGTTGCTGAATTATCGTATTCACACTTCCTTCACTAATTCCTAGCTCCAGTGATAGCTCATTGTATGTGACGCGCCGATTTGATCGAATGATGCTGTTAGCACGTTGCACAGTGTGAGATGTCACAGCCGATGCCGGGCGACCTCTGCGTGGCTCATCCTCCTCCTTAAATTTTCATGCATTACACATTTCATTGTTGGACAATTCATTACACATTTCAGATTAGTCTTTTCAATTGTTTAAAAAATTGAGACATTTAGACATTTCAATTGGCTTATTGAAATGTTTAACAAAATATTTAATTACTGTGAAATGTCTAATGCATTAGACATTTCAAAATTCACAAAATTTGGACAATAAAACATCTAAAGAAAGTAGGTTGTAGGATTATCAGTACTTTGGGATCACCCGAAGATCAGGGCCCCCAGCCTTCTCTTGTTAGCCTTATAAGACTAACTAACGAAAATATCACGACCTAACCTAACCAATCGTTAGGTCAAATGTACACCCTTGACGATTGGTTAGGTTAGGGCGTGATATTTTCGTTAGTTAGCCTCATAGAGCTAAATAAAGAAGGCTGGGGGCCCTGATCTTCATGTGATCCGTAGTTTGTAGGAAAATCAGGGTAGACGAGCAATTTAACTTTGTTAGCTAGTTTTATGTAGAAGTAGTAATGTTTCTTTTGCCAAACATGTAGTAGAAGGCGTTGGTCTAGTCTGGTTTCATAGCACTGAGAATTCTCAGATGATACCCCATTGATAGAGACGAGAAGCTTAATGGAAACTCTCACCACTTCAAACCTGCGACTAGACATATTCACTTTCAGGGATGCTACTTCGCTGAATCAGAATTCCATCTTTGTTAAAAATGTGCAGCAAAATTTTGTAAAAACAAAAGAAAAACATTACGCATGCTATAAATTGGAGTATGTCGACAGGCTGGAGGTATTTCTGATTCAGTGTCCCTTTTCTAAGTAAGTCCAGTACAAAGGATGGATGGCAGTAAAAATAATTAATTTTAAAATGTTACTCTCACAAGGTTGCCTTTGGTATCTATCGAAGAAATGACGCGGCGATGAAATAATGATTTGTATATAGTAAATAAATTAAAAATCCATACAAAACACGCATGGCGTAGATTAGATTAAATAGCCTATAGTGTTTCGTGCTATGCTTTATTTTCTACTGTCCTTTAATGAGTAACTTGGTACACAAAATCAGAGTACGCATGGTGTGAATGAATTTTGAAGCTATTCTTTTTATTATAGTTTTTCCTACTCTCCTATAAATCTTCTTTCGCAACAATTTTTCTGTCAGCAGTGTCTGGCGGAGGAGGAAGCCTCCTCTGTTCTATTTTACACGTTTGTAAGTGTAAACATGATATACGAGTTTTCAGTATTCTATTTTAATTTGCTCTTTTTTTCTACCTCTCTCTTGGACTAACCTAGAGTGGATCTTGGGGTTTTTGTTAGCCTGTAAGTCCGTAACGCTCTCTCTTTCGAGCTGTAGTTTTAATAAGCAGTCTGATCAAAATTTAGTAGAATCGGTGGGTTCAACACAGCACTTGCATATAATACATGAGGAAATTGAGTCCTTAATATGAAGCGATTTGCAGGAGAAATGTGGTTGATAATAGGAACCATACTGATGAAATCTATTGCAGTTTTTCTTTATTTTATATGTAATGAATTAAGTCATTAGTTGACTTGCATACACATATAAAGTATATTTAAGAGTGTTGTCGCTGTGTTAATAGTTTATTTAGAACTTAACTAATAGGGAATATACACGCAATAATGCGGACATCGCTCAATATAAGGATTTTTACCCCACCCAAACCCTTGCCTGCATACGGTTGTAAACCCCACCGCTCCTGCAGTAGCTAGTTGCGTGGGCTGTAAGGCAGAACATCTAATCTCGTACCATTCCCGCCTCTATGCGCCTCTTCCCCCCTAAAAAAACTGATGCAACAAGCCACTGCAGGAACGGTGTGGTTGCAACTCTATGGAGGCCAGGGTTGAGAGGTAAAACTCCTTATATATATACACACACACACACACACACACACACACACACATACATATATATATAGTGTCTACATTATTGCATATACTTTGATCTCGTAATCCTATTAGCGATGTTAATCCCAGTAGGAAAAAACCTTCTTCTATAAAAGAAATTTTGGAACGAAGTTTTAAAATGTTTTTCTATTTTTGTCTTTGTGGAGTAATGGAGTTATTCGAAAGAAGTTTTTAACTCTGAAGTATCGTTGCAAGTTTGTCAAATGTATGGATTTTGAAGTTGAAACTACAGCCACTCTTACTGAATTATTGAGACGGCTTTTACCTTATAACTTCTCTCGCAACTTTTTCAAATAAAGTTAATATTAGGTCTATTGCAACATTTTATATATATATATATATATATATATATATATATATTATATATATATATTATATATATATATATATGTGTTTAGCATATATATATATATATATAATCATACGGTTATAAAACTGTACCAAACTCGCCAGGTAACAAGGCCCACTAGCCCATTACATGTAAAGTATCATCTTTAAATTTTTAGAATAGCTAACCCGACATTCATGAGTAGGAAACGGGTATATATATATATATCCCGCAAGGGGGTTCTAAGCTCGTGCTCTTGAGTGCTCTTTGTGCTCGTTTGTACGTGCTTGTTCCTGGAGGTTTCACGTGCGCCCTCCCGGCCCTAGCACCCAAGGATGATGGGGCTCGACCCTGCAGTCCTTGTCATCCTTGGTCTTTTTCCACTTCGACTGTCCCCTCCACCCTTTTTTTTTCCTCTGTCTTTCCTCTCACTTTTTCTTTGTTTTTCCGCTGAGATATGCCCTTTTAAATAGAGGCGAATCGGTTCTTTCCGAACTTAAAAAAATATATATATATATATATATATATTATATATATACGTCCAAAAATTTGGACACACCATTGGTATATGGATGTTTATAGCCATCATCAGTCATATATGTACATTTAGATGAGGCAGTAAAGTATAAACATATACAAATACTGTATATATATATATATATATATATATATATTATATATAATATAATATTATTATTATTATTATTTTAATAATAATTACATAGAGAAAAGTGGTGTAGTGGTTCGCATTGCTGACTATCACCTAACGTACGTGGCCTAGCTCCACCCTTACTTCTCTAAATCCCTCCCCGTCTACTAATCTCGGGCCAACCTTAACCCCTTCCTGAACTCTGTCTAACCTTCCCGATAAGCTACCTATACTAGAGACTAGGTTCCTCACCTCACCCTTCAAATTACTAACGTCTTCAACGTTAGTATAGGTTCGGCTTCGTCAACTGTAACCCTACCCCTGCCCTCATCAAGCATTGCAAGTCTCTGTCCGTCACTTCGCGTACACTACGTTTTATATCAACTATTTCTTCCTTAAATCACAACAGAAACAAACCGATCTCTCGGTAATCGCCATAGGACCGCCGTTGTAATCCTTAAAATCCGTATACCACCGATTAACCCCACACCTAGCACACGACGCTTTTGCGACGGCATCGCGTAAGTTAAATTAGTTAAAGTTTATAACCGTCACAAGTTTAAGTTAAATTAATCCGGCACGCAATGAAAACTTCTAAATCGCTAAAAACCGCGAATATTCACTTACTTAATTATAACAATGCGAATATAAACGCAAGTATATAAAATTCAGAACTTTCCAAAAGTAAATTAATCGGCAATATTCAAAGTAGAAACAATATCAGAGAGCCCAGGAAATGCATCCGCTTCAGATATTTCTTTTAGATCATCGGTTAAAACATTGTTTTCATTCTTCAAAAGTTCGATAGTCGCGTGATTTTTCGAATTCCTTTTGCAAAATTATAGAAGTACTTTGAGTTAACATTTATTGCTTCTATAGCGTCATCTTCTTTCTCTGTATGTTTCTTAATTAGACCTTTTATGACGCAATCTATATTCTTCAGTTTATCGTTTAATATTTTTCTGATGTTGTTGTCTTTGCAGTTTCTTAATTTTACAGTCGCCCTTTTTCTCTTGTGGAACATTGACTTCATTTGTCTCTCGAACCTGCTTCTCTTTCCTCTTTGTTGCCGTTTAGGGACATATCTTTCCACAATTTCCAGCATATTCTCTTCTAAGGTCTCTCCGCTGTCTTGCCCTTAAAGATGGTTTTGTTTAAAACTGTTATTTATTTTTCTACCAGATTTGTAAAGCATTTTTTTCCTGTTTAATTTTTCTGTTTATCACAGTGCCAACCAGACTGGGGCCGATGTTACTCAATACTCATGTACTTATGTACTCATTTACATATATCTGAGTACTTCATGTACTCAGTACTCATGCTCAGGATTTATAATATACTTATATTCGAGTACATTGTAAAAAGAATGAGTACATCTGAATACAAATGATTAATTTTATAAATTGTACACAGCAAATTAGTAGCTTTAATTTATGCACTGCGTTTTGTTTTGGGACGATCCTGTATTTTTTAATATTACAGGGTGTTCATTTAAATGGAGCCATAGGGAGTAATTAATAGTTTTTTTCCAGATTTATGAGGGTAAACGTAATAAAGGTAATAATAAGGTAATAAAGTAAGGTAATACAATAAGGTAACAAAGTACCAGTATTCTTTGCAAGCTTTATTACTCCCATTTAAATGGAACCATAGAAAGTAATAAAAATTTGGGATGGATATTGGTACCTTTATTGCCTTTATTTACCTTTATTACCTTTATTCACCTTTATTACCTTATTATTTACCTTTATTCCGTTTACCCTCACAAATCTGAAAAAAGACACTATTAATTACTCCTATGGTTCCATTTAAATGGAACACCCTGTGGAATACAAAATTTAAAGAATCATCGTCAAATGTTTTGTTTACAGCCAAGGACATAATAAATTATGAAATTTCAATAATATTTATAATTTTGCTTCTGTGCATAAATTGGTTAAATTTTACCGTTTTGCCTTTTATTTTATTAAATTCTAAAGACCAATAGTTTGGTAGAATGAGATACAAAACATTTTTATTTGCAGGTGATCACCACCTTGTCGATATGTCAACAGTTTTGAGTCATTTTATTGTACCTGACAACTCTGAGGGCAACGTGAAAGCCCCATGCAAACACTGTAGAGTGGAAATTTCTGGTCATACAAAGCCGACTTTAAACTTCCTGAAGCATCTGAAGGTAAGGCTAACACTTTATTTCTATTATTTTATAAATATAAAAGACCTCTTTAAGAAAAGTCAGAGTGTTTGCTGAATAACTAAATATGGTAAATATAGAATATTAGTAAAAAGAAAAATATGCAACAAATTTGCAGCAGAAACAACATGGTAAATTCTGTAAGATCTATTGACTTGTGATTATTTCATGTAAGAACTTATGAATATATGAAAATGTTACGTCCAATTGTAAAGTAGGAACAAAAATAATTCTTGGTGACCTTAATGCTTTGTATATCAAGTGTAGAAAGCCTCCTACATTAAATGGGGCATTATTTCTAAAAAGAATTTTGTATTATACAAAGCAACAAGAATGCAACTATTTCTACCATTATTTGTGAATTTACTGTACTAATAAAAAATAATTTCTTGACATGTTAATAAATAATGTATGCAAATGTGATGTATTATTATTTCTAAAAAGAATTGTACGTATTAACTGTTTTCACCATTATTTGTAAGTTTACTAATAATAAATAATCTTTTGACATGTTAACAAATATTGTATGCACACTGTATGTGCATCTGTTTACTCCTGACTCATTTTTAAATTGTCTCTGTATGCGTCTTAATAAGATTGTTGGTCAACCAGGCTGGTTTGTGAGCACTGTCGTGCGAAGAGAACGCAAAAAAGTAAAAATAAATAAAAAGTAAAAATAAAAATATATATCTATACTGATGACTGAAACATTTTAACTACCACACTGAGATCGGGAATGCGACTTCCGATAGTGTAATATCACTGTTATGACTTATGACTAAGACAGATTTGAATGATGGCCGCTAAAGTTCATAGTGTAACGTTACACACACACACACACACACACACACACACACACACACACACCACTGGGTATGTATAAAGTAACGCAAGTGAGGAGACATCCGATTTGAATTATATTAACGCAAGTGAACATGGGCAAGTAATATTTATTACATGTACTTTATAACAAGTAAAAAAAAAAGTTGAAACTAGTTTAAACCAGTTCAAATTGGATTTTTCTTCACTTACGTTATGAAACTAGGTAGTTTCGTAACGCCAGTTCAAATCAGATTTGTCTCTTCATTTGCGTTACTTTATACACACTATGTATATAATAATAATAATAATAATAATAATAATAATAATAATAATCTTTATTCAGAAAGGATACATTACATAAGATATACATTACATCCATATAGGTTTACACAATGTTGGCATTAACGTTTAATTTTGTATTTTTAGTGACAAGTAGTTTAATTACAGTACTATTATTATCTAAATATGCCGGTGGAAAGCATAACAGCTTTTTAGGCAAAAATCATTGAGATTCATTTCTATTTTTACAAAAAAAATAAGAAATATAAATAAAATTAGCAGAAAATAAAATAAAGTTGCATTTAGTTAATTCTTTCATTTCAAATAGAAATTAAAATAATCTTCGAAATAATAGAAAAGGAAATGGAAAAACAATACGGTATGATAGTAGAAATAATAATAGAAATAATAGAAAAGAAAAATGGTAAGCAATACGGTAAACAGAACATGCTGAAATACCAATAATAGTTGATTTCTATTATTACAAATTAGAAATGGTGATACAGTCTTAAAGTTACAAAAATACAGATAAATGAAGCACGTTATAACTATGGCGTAATATAATGGAAACTATTAACAGATAATTTCTATAGCTTGTGATTGTACCCAATTTACGATTGTGAATTTTGCATATATAATAAGTTATTTTCTTTGTTTAGTAATATTTACAAGTTGCAATATATACGCATATATTAATGGGAGTTAATAAAGTGTTTCTTTAGCGAGTTGCGAAACGAAATTAATGATGGTGCTTGTCTGATATTTATAGATATAACGTTCCAGATATTTTCCCCTTTGTAGGAGAAAGCATTTCCTGCAATTTGCATGGAACAATTTGGCTTATGTATGAAATCATTGGGAAGCCTTATATTTTAATTACGGTTGGTCTGATACGGGTAATCGCCTTGTGAATGGACGAAGTATAGTTTCTATTATTAGCAACTTTGTTCATACTGATACCGACAGTAAGTTTATGCAAGTCAGTTAGTTTTAGAATATTTAAATTTCTGAACATTGGAGAGGTATGAGATTGCCTGTTATCATTGTTTGAGAGAGTTCGTAAACATTTTTTATGAATTACTTCTAGCGGATATCGTATATAATTCTTTGTACTACCCCATGTTGTGATTCCATCTTGTAAGTGTGGAAGAATGAATGAGCAATACAGTGTGAAGAGGGCATTTTGGGGAGTTGTTTTTTTGAGTTTGAATATTATGTAGAGAAATCCAAATATTTTTGGTCTGATATGTTATGTGTGGCTTTTGAAATTTAATTTTTCATCTAACTTCATGCCAAGAATTTAAACTTCATTTACTTTTGCAAGATGAGGGTTTCCAATTATTAATGGATTTTGCACGATTGCTGTTTTTTTAGTTACAATCCCATATGATGATTTTGTCAAGTTTAGTAAAAGCTTATTTGCACACATCCATTTATAGACATAATCTAATTGCCTGTTCACTTTGTTCATTAGGGAGTTGATATTGTGGTGTGTAGAAGTGTGTTGCATCGTCTGGATACTAAATACAGTTTAATGTTGTTGATCGATAAAAGTCATTTACATGTATTAAGAAAAGTAAGGATCCAAGGATAGATCTTTGCCGAACCCCACTTTCCAATACCGCATATTCTGATGAAATGTCATTTACTTTAACATACTGGTGACGATTAGAGGGACATGACTTAAACCAATTTAACATATTTCCCCTTATGTTATGTGTTTAATTTGTCTAATAAGATATCATGTGAGAGCGGATCAAAGGCTTTCGACAGGTCAAGGAAAACTAATACTGTGTGTTTTGTGTAGTTGAGGTTTTTATAGATATTTTCTAATAGCATGTGGGTAGCGTCTTCTGTGGTGTGGTCTTCTTTAAACCCAAATTGTGGTTTTGCTGGGGTGTTGTATATAGCTAAGAATTTGATTAGTCTATTGTATACGATTCTTTCAATTACTTTACTTAAAGTTGGTAAGATGGAGATTGACCGGTAATTGGATGAAGAATCAGAACTGCCTGATTTGAATACTGGACAAACCTTAGCTTTACACCTTGTACTATTGACTCATTCATAAGTCTTGTGAATGGGGTTGCTATATTATCTGATATTAGTTTATATATTTTTACTAGAATTGAACTAATAGCAGTGCTTTTATTTTCAAAAGTTTTTCACTGTAACTGAGATTTCGTTTGGCAGAATTGGTTAGATGTATTTGGTGTGGGTTGTGGCATGTATTGTTGGTAGTGACTGTTTGATTCTGGAATGGCTGCTGCCGTATTGCTTCCTATTTTTTAAAAATAAATTGTTTAATAAATTAGCCATGTCTTTGGGATCACTGTGGGAAATTTCATCCTGTGATAACGAAGTTACGTGATTTGTCTTTTGTTTTTGGCGTTAACTAAAATCTTTAAAGTATCCCACAATCCTTTAGGATTAGATTTTTGTTCGGTAATTTTAGAACAATAATCTACTTTTGCGGTTTTTATGAGCAAATTTATTCTGTTACAATAATTTTTATGTGTTTGTTCGTTAATAATATCATTCTTCCATAATTTATAGAAAGAATGTTTACGGTTTATGCTAACAATGACGGCTGGAGTGATCCACTGGTTGTTATAGTTATTTTTTGACACGGGTTTCGACTTTATAGGAAAATTAGCATATATATAATATATATATACAGTATATATATATGTATATACACACAAAATATTTTCAAGTTTAGTTTGGTCAGGTTAGGTTACTCTACTTGGCACTGAGCCTGCTCCATTTGGCACTCCCCAGTTCCCCAGTTCCCCATTCCCCATTACGCCTACTCCACACCCCTCATCGTAATTGCGCCCTTACTACTGTTCGGTTGAGTAGATGAAAGATTGAGAATCCCGATTAGCCCTTACGCTAAAGAGTTGTACAGAAAAGGGATAAGAATGTGTCGAAAGTCGGTTACTGCGTGCTTTCCTTAAAGGAGGAGGCACGCAGTTAAAGAGTTTAGAAGAGCACTGTCCATTATAGTAGCGATAGTAAAGAGAGAGTGAGGCAACATTGCTGCGGGCGAAGAGAGGAGGATTGAAGGCAGTCAGTAAGAGGTGGGGAATTGATGAGACAAAAAGCCTTTGATTCCATCCGGTTAAGTAGAGCTCTATGGGTTGAGCTACCTGACAGATGACAAACGTACTCCACACAGGGGCGGCAATACCCCAGTACAGAGACAGCAACTGAAGGGGGTGAAGAAACTGCGAAGCCTATACAACACAATTAACTCTTAGAATCTATTTCACAAAGAGAGTATATGTGATCTTTCCAGGAAAGATCAGAGAAAAGGAAACACCAAGCATGTTAAGAGAAGACGAAGGACTGGGTTGTGTATTGTTGGAGATAAGGGGATAGTCGTGCGGAAGACTGTGTCGACTAGACAGATAAAGGAACTGGGTGTTTGAGACACTGAAAACCACAAGGTTTTCTCTGCCCTAATCAGATATAGTAGAAAGATCAGAGGTCAGGTGCGCCTTAGCTGTCTCACACAAAGCATGAAATGACCGTTGAGAAGAACGCTTTGTAAAGCGGATGGAGAAGTGAAGGGTAAGATAGGAGTGGGTAAGATAGGAAGCACGACTTAAAAGATCATTGATAAATAAACGGAAGAAAGTGGGTGAGAGGACAGAACCTTCAGGAACACCACTATTAATAGCTTTAGAAGATCCTATAGATCGGCCAGAAAGGAAATCAGATATGAAGGCACAGATAGAAGGACAGAAACCGAAGAAAGGCAGTTTGGGAATTGAGGATTTGTGCCGGACTCTGTCAAAAGTTTTTGATGTCTAGCGCAATAGCAAAGGTTTTACCGAAATCTCAAAAAAATGATGACCAAGCGTCAAAGAGATATGTAAGAAGGTCGCCAGTAGAGCGTCCTTTGCGGATTCCATACTGACGATCTGAAAGAATATTGTGAGCAGAGAGGTGATTAAGAATCTTCCTATTAAGGATAGATAAAAAAAACTTTAGAAAGGCAAGAAATCAAAGCAACTGGATGGTAGCTGAAGGGTTGAGAGCGGTCACCCTTCTTTGGGACAGGCTGAATGAAAGCTAACTTCCAGCCGAAACGAAAAGTACCAGATGAAAGACAAAGACGAAATGGTTTGCCTCAGGAGGGTTTCAGCACAGAAGCACAGTTCTTGAGAAAATAGGAGGGACGCCATCAGGACCGTACGCCTTTGGAAGAGACTCTAATTTGAAACATAATTAAGTCAGAGAGGGGAGGAGATGGAGGAACAGAATATGGAATATACGCCTCCATACTCGAGAGAATTACCTCCGCGATGCGATCAACGCACTTGGGGGTCCCCCGCCACGGAAGCAGTAATCATTCCATGGGAAATCAAAGAAGTACTGCCTAAGGGCCTCCCAATCGGCCAACGGAGCTCAAGGGAGAAAAAAGTTTGACAGAGTAAGAAAGACGAGTTGATAGAAATAAATTCAGAATGTTGAGCCTATCTTAAAGGCGATCGGGGATACTAGCAGGATGCTGTATATTCTGCTCTTGGTCATTTAGGATAGAAAAGTTGTAAACTAGTTCACCAAGGATGTCAGTGAAATGGGAGGAAAGCCAAAGGTGGTGGTGAACATTGACATCTCCAAAAATGGAGATTTCAGCGGAAGGAGAGTAGGATAGAATGTGTTCCACTTTAAAAGTAAAGTAAAAAGTTTTTGATAATCGGTAGATCTAGGAGAAAGGTAGACAGCGCAAATGTATTTATTTTGAGAGTGTCATGTAAGCCGTAGCCAGAGGGTGTAGAATTCAGAGGATTCAAGTTCGGGAATACGAGAGCAAGTTAGACCGTTGCGTACATATATGTAACATCCCCATTTGGAATGAAATTGAGTATAGAGAAAGTACGGGGATACAGAAAAGGGATTGCTGTCAGTCGTCTCAGATACCTGAGTTTCGGAGAAGGTGAAGTGTAGAGGAGGAGAGGTGGTGTTCAACAGATTGGAAATTTGATGAAAAGCCACGAATGTTGGAGAATTTTATGAAAAGTGAATCAGATAATCAGATACAGGCACGCGACATGTTGAATGGGTGGTAGCAGAACCAGTCCAGCTTCCCGAATCTGCCCTCCCGGGTACTGGCAGCTGGGGAGCCAGAAGCGTGGAAACTTATGGTCCCCTCCCGAGGGAACTCCGAGACTTTTTAAAAGTAAGCCTTTTTTTAATTTTAAAAAGATTGTGTAGTGTGTAAGATGCATGTACAGAGGTTTGACCAAAGTAAATAGACAGCACGATGATTGCCCTCCAGTACAAATGGCAAAGCTCATCAATGGAATTACTTACAGTGGGAAAAATTAGCTGTATACAATTTGATGTTCTTTGATTTCGAGTAAAGTTTAAATCTATTTTTTCGCAAAATAAACATATTCGGTTCCCATTTTAATTAAGTCATGACCACGTCGTAACACCACTTCCCAACAGATCAGCAAAGTTAAAGGAAGTTGGGTCTGTTCGGATGATGTAGCGACCCGTGGTTCGGATTCCACGTAAAGCTGTAGGTCCCCTCCGTCACATGAGCTTTGCCGTTACGAAGGATGTTAAACAACCAAGAACATTATTACTGTTGACCATAAAGTGTATCTGAGAAAGGGATGCGATGCAGAGTAGCAACATGGTTGTGTTTGCGCAAAGGTAACATTCCTCGTTTTTAAAATAGGTCTGTGTTATTTGATGTACTTTTCTTGGCTGTTGTTCAGCTCGGACGCATTTACAAAGCTCCTGAAAACGATTAAAGTTTATCTTTCTGTGTGTGTACCTGACTGATTACAGTGTTTGATTATCTAATTTGTCATTTTACTGACATTTTGCTAATTAGTGATTTAAATTTTTTATATTAATACTCATATTTTAATAACCGAAGTACTTAGTGTGGGGTCCATCGTTTATCGTTGCAAGGGAATATACAAATTGCTACCGTTTATAATTATTACATTATTTCTGTTCTGTTAAAATAGATATTTAATTATTATTAAAAAAATCTAGAATTTCTGGCTCTTTTACGATATTTTTCCCCAATTTTATTTTTTTATTTTTTTGGTATTGTATATATATCTTTTTTTGTATTTCCCCGCTATTTTTCTTACTTTTTTGACCAAACAATAGCAGAAAAATATTTTATATTTACATATTATTACATATGAAAATTATTTCACGAAAGTAACAGGTGAAAAATATTTATGATGAATAAAACCACGAAGGAAAGGAAACACAGAATGGTGCTCAAGCGCTTTCGTCTAATGACATCCTCAGGAACACTGAAGTACATAAAGGGTTACAGCCTATATATAGGTTACAGAAAAAAAAAACTATATATATATATATAATATATATATATATATATATATATACACACACACATATATACAATAAACGGAGATAAAAAAAAATAAAAAATAAAAAATTATTAAACAGTAAAGGATTGTGGGAGGAGCATACAAATTTGTAAGGAAAAACTACCGATTTTTAGCACAAGATTAGCACAAGATCAAATGAATTGTTTCCAACCAATGTTATAGAAAAAAAAAACAAAAAAACAAAAATACAAATTTATCCTGGAAATCTGCCCTGGTTTTAACAAAATTTAACACTTTGCCCTTCTTGTTTAGGTTCGATGTATAAAAAAATAAAAAAAAAAATACAAGTTATTTGAGTAGCATACAAGTTTACCAAAGATTTAGCGTTCTACCTTTCTTATCTAAATCTGTTCTGAAGGAATTCAAAACAACAGGATCGAGTTGAAAAAGACCTTTGCTTATGTTGAAGTTATTTGTAAGTTGGATAATGGCAGACTCAAGTATATTTCTATTAACAATGTTGCTAGAGTGAAATAAAACTGAAGCATTATTCCAATCAATACAGTGGGATAACTCTGACAAATGGACAAAAGGGCATTGGACGACTGTCCTGTTCTAACGGAATATTGATGCTGTTTTATACGTGTGTGCAAATCCTTTCCCGTCTGACCTATGTAAAAGGAATCACATTGTTTACAACCAATTTTATAGATAATGCCTGAATTATTGGTAGGGCTATTTTTACTATGATATTTTTCACAATATTGTTATATGAAAATACTACATTAATATCCAAAAGTTTAAGTACATTAGCAATGCCTAAAAAGCCCTGGAAAAATGGAAGTACTAAAATATTTTTTGACAAAGTATGAGTGTTATTATTAAGTTTAGTATCTATCGGAAAAAAAAAAACAATTTGTCCTACGTACATTTTTACTCGGGACATGACACCCCCACTAAGAAGGCCATTTTTTCTTCAATGTTTCTCCGCGCCCTTAGGATCGCCAGTCCGGAATACATCGATGCCGAATTGAAAAAAATCAACGGTATTGGAAGTGATCTGTGTTATCCATCTGCGTTTATGGAATCTTGTCTCAACAAGGCAAAACGAACTTTCTATCGTGTGAATAATAACACTCATACTTTGTCAAAAAATATTTTAGTACTTCCATTTTTCCGGGCTTTTTAGGCATTGCTAATGTACTTAAACTTTTGGATATTAATGTAGTATTCTCATATAACAATATTGTGAAAAATATCATAGTAAAAAATAGCCCTACCAATAATTCAGGCATTATCTATAAAATTGGTTGTAAACAATGTGATTCCTTTACATAGGTCAGACGGGAAAGGATTTGCACACACGTATAAAACAGCATCAATATTCCGTTAGAACAGGACAGTCGTCCAATGCCCTTTTTGTCCATTTGTCCGAGTTATCCCACTGTATTGATTGGAATAATGCTTCAGTTTTATTTCACTCTAGCAACATTGTTAATAGAAATATACTTGAGTCTGCCATTATCCAACTTACAAATAACTTCAACATAAGCAAAGGTCTTTTTCAACTCGATCCTGTTGTTTTGAATTCCTTCATAACAGATTTAGATAAGAAGGGTAGAACGCTAAATCTTTGGTAAACTTGTATGCTACTCAAATAACTTGTATTTTTCTTTTAAAATTTATTTTTATATACATCGAACCTAAACAAGAAGGGCAAAGTGTTAAAACCCGGGCAGATTTCCAGTATAAATTTGTATTTTTTTTTTCATATAACATTGGTTGGAAACAATTCATTTGATCTTGTACTAATCTTGTGCTAAAAATTGATAGTTTTTCCTTACAAATTTGTATGCTCCTCCCACAATCCTTTAATGTTTAATAATTTTTAATTTTTAATTTTTTTTTTATCTCTCCGTTTATTGTATATATGTGTGTGTATATATATATATATATAGTTTTTTTTCTGTAACATATATATAGGCTGTAACCTTTATGTACTTCAGTGTTCCTGAGGATGTCATTAGACGAAAGCGCTTGAGCACCATTCTGTGTTTCCTTTCCTTCGTGGTTTTATTCATCACATATATATATATATATATATATATATATATAATATAGTGATGTAGCGGATGTCATTTTTTCACATCCGCGGATGCGGATGCGGATGAGGATGTTTGATTTCAACATCCGCGGATGCGGATGCGGATGTCTACATTTTCGTTATTTTTTAGGATATATTCGAGATTTGTTGTGTTTAACGTATATAATAAGTATTATATAGAGAGAGCTGTAGCTATAATGTAGTATAATTGATTAATTGTACAATAATTGCTGTACTTTTCTCTGAACATATAAAATAATATCAAGCATCTAACTAATATAGACATCAATTAGTGAATTCGTCTGCAAATAAATTCGTTATATTTTGTTGAGTTTCAGCCACAATTAGAAACCATAATTGTGTTACCAGGATGCGGGACGTGAACCCAACTCAAATGCACCCCACCGACCTCTTTCCCCAACCTCCTCCACCCTTATAGAAAGAGATCTTTAATTAGCTTGATAACTATTATATTAAGTTTAAAGTTTTATTAGGCATATTTATAAATGAGTAATTAAAATAAAGTAAACTAAGATGTCATCGTTTAATGTTCAAACTTAATTATAGGAAGGTTATGCTTAAGGAACATTAATTTTTCTGCCTTTTCTGCTGCCAGTCTGTTTCTCTTTTCATCATATATTAATCCAGCAGCTAAATAATCTCTCGCTTGGTACGTTTGTTGGAGGACAGGCTAAATGTTTCCTTGCAAGTTTACTCAAGTATGGATAGATATTCTGCGTATTTTTCCACCAACTAATAGGATTGTCACATGCAGCCAGGCGTTTTCTTGGTGATAGCTCTCGATCATTTTTACTACTCTTTGACATCGCGTAGGTCTCGTCATTGCTGCTTGACTCAAGAAACTGAGAGACAGATTCTGTGATAGATTTGCTTGTTGAAGGTGTTGGTTCTGTCACTGAAACTTTTATTCTTTTGGTGGGTGGCGAAGCGACAGATTCAAGAGATTGAAGCTCTTCAACTGCTTTGCCAAGTGATGATTTAATCGTTCTAATGTACTAGGTGAAAATAACTTAGCTTTGTAACGTGGATCTAAGTAGGTTGCAAGAGAGTAACTTCATACAAGAACAGCCTCTCGGCTTGTCGCTTGCATCACTTTTGCGCACAATGAACTAGTTCTATTAATATAGTAGAATTTGATAATTTCCGCTTATTAATGACATTTTATCTCAACGGTCCACATCCGCACGACATCCGCAGTCCAAAGTGCGGACGCGGGTGCGGATGCGGATGCGAGAAAATGTGCGGATGTTCCGCGGATGCGGATGCGGATGTGACCTACATCACTAATATATATATATATATAATATATATATATATATATATATATATATATATATAATAGCAGAAAAATAAAAAAAGAGCCATTAGGTAAAAATTGTTTAAAATTAATCGAAACCTACGGGAAATTTATTGAATGTCCGGTTAGGTTTATTATTATTATTATTTCTGTTATATTTGTTTATTTAATAATTATTTCACAAGAAATTTAGGTTTTCTTTTTCTTTTTATTTTAATACATCCACCACGTGGCTGTTGTTTTTCACTGCTAATCCCCAAGGGACTCTAGACTTCTTAGTACTCTCAATTACTTACTAAAAATAAATAAAAAAAATTGTGCTTGTGTGGTAAAAATTCCTTCTTTTGGTATTTCCGGACTCTTGTTTGTTTCCTTTTTCAAGGTCACTAATCTGTAGTTCTTTTTAGACTCTTCTGCCTACTTATTAGATTGGGAAACTAATTTTAATTTTTTGTGAGAACATTTTTTCTATATATGGCTCCGAACCTACCCAATTGTTCCGACTGTGGCGGAAAATTTCTCGGTACTTTTTGACCGATCCCTCTTCCAACCCTTTAGTTTGCAGATTTTGCGTAAACCAACAGGAACTGCGAAACGAGGTGATTTTTGCGAGAGACGAACTTTGTCGGAGTAGGAGGGAGGCAAATGCCCTGAGAGAAGAGTTTAGTGCTTTGGCGGCAAGGTTTAACTCTCTACAGGATTTTGTTTCTGGAGTCTGGGGGCGAGTTCTCATACAGAGCAGAGATCGTGCAAAACTCTACGACGAATCCACATCCAGTCATCATTCCCGCTCCCACTTCTTCTTCGGGGGATCGACCGTTTGAGGCAGTTCAGAATGGGGCCAGACCTAGGCAGCATAAATCTTGCTTAAGAATAGTTACAACTAATAGATTTTCTGCCTTAGAGCCAGAGCAGAATGACACGCAGGAAATTAGGCTGATTGGCAATTCCATTATTCGAGGGCAATTACAGGAGTTTTGCGGCAGGAACCCAACTCGGAGGAGGAGGTGCTGCTATCCTGGAGCCCATGTTGACGACATCATGGACTCCATAGACGAGTTTAGTAAAGATGATGATAGTACGATATTTATGGTGCATATTGGGACTAACGATGTTAAGATTTCCAGGTCAAAAGAGCTAATAGAGAAATACAAGCGGCTGATGCGGACTCTAAAAGATAGGACTAATAAATTATTTTTTTTCAGGAATACTCCCAAGAATAGTAGGATCTGACAACTTTTTAAGTAGAGCTACCTACATAAATAATACGCTTAAATCCTTTTACCAAAAGGAAAAATGTTGAATTCGTCGATTTGTGGAGTCATTCTTCAAAAGGATTTATATTTGCGTGATGATAGTTGGGATGAGGCTCTATCGCACGATGATATTAATAGCACACGGACTTCTTTTTATAATTATTTTAAACGTTTAGACTCGAGTAATATCCCATTACGTAATAAGAGACTGGTGAAGTCTGTTAAACCTAAA
Source organism: Bathynomus jamesi (assembly GCA_023014485.1). NCBI lineage: Eukaryota > Metazoa > Arthropoda > Malacostraca > Isopoda > Cirolanidae > Bathynomus > Bathynomus jamesi. Next base: position 1,173,461 of record JAJOZX010000418.1, read on the forward strand.
TGGTGGAATGCTGAAATTAAAAGTAGCTTAACGTTAAAAAGGAACGCGTGTTTTAAATTTAAAGAAACAAATAATTTGTCCGATGAGAATGCTTACAAGCTATGAGAAGACGAAGTAAAAAACTTATTAGAAAAAGTAAGCACAACTATGAGCTATATATAGTGAACCAAATTAAATCGAATCCGAAGGAATTCCATAATTATGTTAGGAATAAAAAAGTAGCTTCGCAGACTATTGGTCCACTCATTGGCGAAAACAACGAACAAATTACGATGACTTACAAATGATGGAAGTTTTAAATAAATCTTCTCTTCCGTCTTCATTAACGAAAATCTGAACAACATTCCTGTTCCCGTAATCATACTCAGTAATTATTTAAAGCTTCACGATTTTACCATTAGTGAAAGCGAAGTACTCTCGGCCATAGGTAAAATTAATCCTAATAAAACTCCCTGTCCAGATAACCTCTCCCTAGGTACTTAAAGAAGTGAACTGCGTAATAGTCTCCCTCTCAGCAGAGTGACCACTCTACATTTTTAATTATCCAAGAACACCCAACAAAATTCCCCAGAATTCCCAAGGTTATATAAATATTCGAATTCTTTAATTTTTTATTGAATTATATTTTGTTTTAACAAACATTTGACAATTGTATCATAATTGCGTGACACGACAATTGGGCGCAGGACAAATGAGCGCCGACAAATGAGCGCCGATAATTAATTGAGCGCCAAGACAATTAAGCGCAAGACAAAAGAGCGCAAGACAATAGAGCGCCAAGACAATTGAGCGCAAAAACAAAAGAGCGCAAAACAATTGAGCGAGAGCAAGCAAATAAAAACTGGATAAAAGAAACAAAATAAGCTTGAACAAATATTTATTAAGGATGTTAAAGAAACAATATTTATTAAGGATGTTAAAAAAATGTAGTTAGTTAGGTAGGTTAGTTATTTTTTACGCTCTATTGTCTTGCGCTCATTTTTCTCGCGCTTAATTGTCTTGGCGCTCAATTGTCGGCGCTCATTTGTCGGCGCTCATTTGTCCTGCGCTCATAAGTCGGGGGTGGCATCATAACTGATATAAAGTGTAAAAAAATATAAAAATACAAAAGCAAAAAAACTGCCCTCCTCGGTTTCTATCCTTCTATCCGTTCCTTCATCTCTAATTTCATTCTGGCCGATCTATAGCTGCGGTTGTAGATGTGGAATCAACGGCTTTTCGTCTCATCAATTCCCCAGCCTCTTACTGATTGTCTCCAATTTAATTTCTTTTCTTCGCGCATTGTTGCCTCACTCTCTCTTTACTATCGCTATTATAAGGGACATTGCTCTTCTGAACTCTCTAAATGTATGCCTCCTCCTTTAGGGAAAGCCCGTAATACCAGACTTCTACATTTTCTCATTCCTTTTTTATCCAGCTATCTGACACAAGAATTAATCGGTATTTCAATCTTCCATCTACTCAACCGGTCAACTCTGGAACAATATTCCTCACTCCATCTTTCCTCCTGTCTATGACCTCCCATCTTTCAAACGCAGAGTGTCTAGGCATCTCGAAAACTCCGGACCTTGATTTTGGCTCTCTTTTCCTATGAGAGGGCGCTTTTGCAAGCGTTTGCCCTTGGCCCCTCTTTCCTGCATAATATATATATATATAAATATATATATATATATAATATATAAATATATGTGACGAGAATAAAACAGTAGATATTATATATTTCGTTTTTCAAAAAGCGTTTGATGAAGTGCCACATAGAAGATTATTAACTAAACTTCATTCTCACGGAATTGATGGTAATGTTCTCAAATGGATCGAAAATTAGCTTAGTGAACGTTAACAAAGAGTGGTCATTAATGGGAAAGCGTCTAACTAAAAAAGTGTAATTAGCGGCGTGCCTCAGGGATCAGTTGTGGGACCAGTTTTTTTATTATTTATGTCAATGTCATGAACTTGGTAATTAAGAGTATAATTTCAACATTTGCGGATGATACCAAACTCGGGGAACGAACAAAATCAGCGGCAGAACGTTTACAGAGTCAAGAAGATATTAATAAATTAGTCGAGTGGGCGGAAATTTGCCAAATGAACTTTAATGAAGATAAATGTAAACGTTGTATATCGCGGTAGAAACAATATTAAAGAAAAGTATTTTATGCGCGACAAAAACTAACGAGTGCTACGGAAGAGAAAGATTTAGGTATTATTGTTGCTGACACTCTTAAACCGAGTAAGCAACGTATCGAAGCGGTCAGAAAAACAAATAGAATCTCTGGATTTATTGGTAGATTGTTTGAATTTAAGTCAGAGAAAACAATGTTAACATTATATAATTCTTTAGTTCGCCCCCACCTGGAATCTTGCGTTCAGTCCTGGTCCCCAAATTTACGACAGGACATGGACAGAATGGAGAGAGTACAGCGACGGGCTACGAATATGATTCGTAGACTTAGAAACAAATCATACGCTGCCAGTTTAGAAATGTTAAATTTATTCTCACTTACAAAAAGGCGAATTCGAGATTTAATCCAAGTTTTTAAAATGATTAAAGGTTTTGATAATGTCGACACGAAAAAATATTTCACCTTCAGGAATGCAGATAGAACTCGTGGTAATGGTCTTAAATTAGTGGGTAAACATTTTAATTCTAATAAAACTAAACATTTTTTCCTCAATCGTATAGTTACTTTGTGGAATGGATTGCCAGCCAGCGTAGGTTAAAATAATTCGATTGAATCCTTTAAAAAGAAACTAGATGCTTATCTTGCCTTAATCCCCAGTTGGAAGCATTTGTTAGCGCGTAGAAATAATGTAGAATTTTCCTTTGGATTCCCTCCTCTGTATTTTAAAATTTTCATTTTAGCTTTAAATTTCTTTCCTACCTCTTTTCTCTGCTTTGCTTTAAAACTTTTTCACTTGTATTCAAATTTTCTTGCTTCTTTTAACCTTCCTTCTTAAACAGCAAGCCTTTTAGGGAACAGTCAGTCTGTTGCTGTTTAGTATCTTTTGTATTTCTTTGTATACGCTACACTGTTGAATCAGAGAAACGACATCGGGTTTGTCATTAAGTCTCATTTCATTCTTGGTAATTTTGATTTCATTCTTTCCCCAAAAGTGAGAATCTCAAAGGAGGCAATTCAGAAATCGCTCTATTCCCATTGTCGTTCTGGGATTTCTCACTTGAAGTTATATTTTCCGTACAAAATACCCCTCGGGACTACAACTACGCTACACATCTCCTTTACCGTTTCCCAAATCAGGAAACTGTTTCCAAATCTAGAATTCCTACTTCGAGCATTCCCACTTTCGGACCGGAAATAGGAATGGGAATGGGGTGAAGTGGGAATTAATTTCGTCATTGTTCCCTTTACTCATTTATCAGAGTGGTTCAGTGCGGAAATGAAGACGGCTGAACACAGTTGAAGACGGCTTGTCATGACAATATACTGTAAACTATTTTCATAAGAGACGGAATGAACATTTACTCGTTTGTAAGAGGAAAAAACACTCACTGAATGTATTGTAAAATGTATTATCACTCGTTATTTCTGTATCAGTTGGAAATTAATAATAGGAATTATTATAATTATTATCATTTTAGTATTATTTTACAAAACAAAAATACTTTCACCCCAATTTAGGTTTGTCATTATATTGTTTTCCTCCTTGAGGCTATTAGAAAATACAGTATCAGTAAATAAGAAGCTCTCTCTCTCTCTCTCTCTCTCTCTCTCTCTCTCTCTCTCTCTCTCTCCATATATATATAGGGGGTCCCCAAAAATGTCCCTACTTTCATTTGCCTGTTATTTTATAATGGATGTATATTTTATTACTGGGGTTTCTTCTCCAGAAAGGTAGCAGATTGGGATTTTTATTCCGTAGATACTTAATGCATATAGCTATACATTTCTGATCTTTCATTACTTAATAAGTAATACATATTGTATATTAAAACCATTCTTTCACATTTCATATTTAAAGCAATAACTTTTTCTAATTCCGTAGAAGTTGAGAAAAGACGATCCCGCTACCAATAGACTTATAGCCTTGTAAGGCCATAGAAGGCCTTACTAGGCTGCAGTGTTGGGCACTAAAGCGTTAATCCGATAACATTTAATTAACGAAGTTAACTTTTTTTAACGGACTATTAACGGAAGTTAATTTCCATTTATCGTTATCGGACCAGTTAACTTCCGATAACTCGATATTTAGTCTGTTAAAGTCCGTTAACACGTTAACTGCGAGGAGTCATTCACGGAAGATCACCGCTCCGCGAATGAATTCAAACCCCCATAACATCAGTCTGCTTCCAGATCTCGCAAGGGGAAGTTGTGCGCTTTTTATTGAAGGTAAGAAGGTTCTTTTAACGTTAGTAAAAGTCCTATAATATTATATAATATTAATACGTATGGAGATACGTATGGTAAAATGTACGGTTGAGAAAAATTAATTTATAGTAATGACTAATGAATAAGTATTTTTACACTACGTTAGTAAATCTCTAAAAAAGTATATATAGTATGTAAAATTTGAATAATAGTTTTTATTCACTGATTGTAATATTGTCGTCGAATTAAATAACAATTGCGTATATTACATAGACAAAATATTTATAGACAAAATAATTCATGGACAAAGTATTTTTATTTTATAGACTAAATAATTCATAGATAAAATATTTTATAGATAAAATAATTACATAGAGAAAAATTACTTCTATTGAAAATTCACAGAAAAAGGTTAAGTAAAATAAAATATTTTATATAACGTAATTTATATATTATATATTATAATATTATTATAATTAATATTATTTTGAATTAATTTTGCTATTTTGTTTGAATTAATATTTTATTAGCTTAGTTACATATTTTATACGGTGATATTTTACTTTTTTTAGGTTCTTCTGTATTATCGTCAACTAGACAGCGTTCAGTTCTCTCTTACCAAGCATTCTCTACAACTTTTAAACTTCAACCATGGAGCACCAAGAAGAAGTTCTCGACATTGAGATCGCCTCTGTCTCAGGCACTTCTGAGTCTCAGTCTGACCAGAACTTGATAAAAATTCAGTTAAATACCTATTTATTGTTGGATTTTGCATAAATAAACATTTTCTATGGGTTTTAAAGCTTTTTTCCTTGATTTTTTTAAATGTTAGTAAAGAAATAGTTATCGTTAACGGATTATCGTTAACTTCCGTTAACTTTGTAGTAAAATTATCGGATTATCGTTATCGGAGTTAAAAATTGGGGTTAACGGATTATCGTTATCGAAGTTAACTTTTTGGTTAATGGTGCCCACCACTGCTAGGCTGTAATCTTTAAAGAAAGCTAAGTCTTGACTAAACCTCCTTAATGACCGAGTCTACACGGAGCAATATGGCTGAACCCTCAACCAGTGATGCCGCTGGAACAGAAAATCAAGATCTTTGAGTGGTTTCATTTGACAAATTCTGTGACGCAAGTACAAAGGAACTTTTGCAAAGAATATGGATGTACAGATCCACCCGATGGAAAGACAATATCACGAATTGTTAGAAATTTTCAAATAAAAGGAAATATAAACAATCAACACAAGGGTAATAGTGGTAGGTGACGATTCACAAGAACTGTGCAACACGTACATATGGTTCATGCAGTGGCGGCTCGTCGGTAGGCACTGCGGAACTGCAGCACCCCTAAATTTTTTATTTACAATTGAAATAATCAAGAACAATATAAGGATGAGCTCACTGAATAACTTTTCAATAACTTTTGAAACTTTTATTCATTGCTCAATGCTCATCCTTTTATTTCAGTAATTATTTCAACCCATTCTTAGAGACAGCACCCCTAGAATTTTTAGTCACGAGCCGCCACTGGGTTCATGAAATTTTGTGCGCAGTCCGCAGAAATCAATCTGGCGTTTGTCAGCAGAAGTAGGTATTTCACGAATATCTGTATATCGTATAATTCATACCGAATTAAATGTTTTCCCAATAAAATTCATTCACAAACTTCAAAAATAAAGACGAATGGAATTTGCAACATGGATGTTAGCAGATCTAGAAGAAGATCCTGAGTTTTTGAAACACATCAACTTCACTGACGAGTGTTATGTACATCTATTTGGAGAAGATTAATAAGCAAAACTTTCGTTTGTGCGGAAGTCATGCTAGCGCTCCAAAAGAACTTCCGCATAGTGATGCTAAACTCAACATTTGGGTCGCTGTTGGGTGGTGTGGTGTAGCAGATCCCTACTCCTTTGAGAATGAAATTGGAAAAGCAGTAACGGTAACGCAAAATTCATATCGTCAGATGCTACAAGGTTTCTGTTTACCACAACTAATTAGTTTGTCCCGTAAAAGAAATAAAGTTCCGCATTACCCAAGATTCACAGTAGTTTCAGCAGGATGGAGCACCTCCACACACTGCTTTTGAAATTCGCAACTTTAAGAGAAAGCATTTTTCTGGGCGATTAATCTCCCTTCATGAGCCTGTGGATTGGCCCCATTCTCACCTGACCTCACACCCCTCGACTTTTTTTTTCTGGGGTTACATAAAAGACGGGATTTATTCTACCAAGCCTAAGACACATGAAGACCTAAATACCAAAGTCTATGAGGTAATCGACACCATCCCAGCTGAGCTATTTCCAAAAGTTTATGTCAAACATTTGTGTGAGGCTGAATATTGTGTTAGAAGAAAATCACGATTACAAAGAATACGTTGTTTAATTAAGGTTAATAAACCCTTATGTTTTACGTACAGTTTGGCTCATTATTCGTAGGACACTCTTGAGAACAGATAGCGACACCTGGCATATATTTATTGTGTGTACTACAAACAGTTGTAACATTTTATGAATGAATCTGGGGTTTAGCGCTGATTGGTTGGTTGACTCAATGCCAAATGTTTATAGAACATGATTATTTCTATTCATCACTCTGGTTTACATATTGCTAAAGAAACATAATTAAATAACTAAATATAAATTCAAGAAGGGGATATACGAGTATATTAACAAGGGGGAGGTCAATGAAGTGAATAGAAAAATGGTCTTGTAAAAACTAAAAAAAAACCTTCGGACATGATGACAGTGTTCATGTTATTGGCAAGCATGTCATCCTGAACGAACTGAAGTTTCAATGTATAAGAACAAAGCCGTTGGTAGGCATTATTGCGCCCTGAGCAAATTCCACGACTTACATCACCCATTCGGGGCCATTCCCCCTGTATTTATTTATTGATTTATTGATTTATTTATTTATTTGCATTTAATATTGGACATAGATTTAGATATTATTTTGTGTTATAACAAAGACAGAGCAAAAACCTGATGCCTTTATGCATGTTCTTGATTGAGCCGTGATGTTTCCATTTTGCGAAAATCCTGCGAATCGTTTTAGGATCTATGGTCCTTTGCTGATCGTATTGTCGTCTGAAAGACCGTTGGGTGGCAACTACCGAGCCATGTTTGATCATCTCTTCTGCGATGAAAACACGTTGCATGTCCGACAAATAACCCATGATTGTGGTGGATAAAACTGTCATTTTTTTATAAGTACTGATTTCGTATCTAGGATATCGAAAAATTAAATAAAACTTTTAAATATTCTTTTTCGAAAGCTTTTTATTTCATTTGTGAAGCTGCAATAATGACTGAGTAATAAGCGATTAAAAACAGGGACAATTTTTGTGGTCACACGGTATAAATACATATGTAGGCGGTTTATGAATGAAAAAAACATGTTTTGGTGCATATTAAATTTTAATAACATTATAAGATTACCAGATTGATGGGTATCTGCAGGTTTCATACGTCATTGCTAAGAATATCTTCCAATGGGCAAATGGACGACAGCTGAATGGATACTACTGGTATGACATTGTTATATCCGGAGCAAATGCTATTTCTAGATCAGCAACACTGATATAGTAATAAAGAGTCACTGAGAGGAATATTATTTAGAAACGAAGAATATTTTGCATTGAGGTAGCATCATAAATGCATATAATTGTTTTGTATTAAGAAGTTCCATGTTACAACTTAAGTGTTGACCCACTGCAACTGTTACTCTTGGCGGTTCTCTCACTTCAAAGGAGAGAATTACAGAAAATAAAACTATTACAGTGATTCATATCACTAAACATAGAGCCATTTAAACGATGATATTTGACAATTTTGCAAAGGTGTTACACGTTCATAATTACCATTGTATTTGAGAGATATTTTATACATGAACACAACAAATTTAATATCATGTCCAGCCACCGTTGTTTGTTTAAAATTTGTTCACACGGAGCATCATTCCACCCATACACCCATTTCATGATACGAGCAGCTCACAGCAGGCATTCATACGTTGTTCTTTACGATATATATATATATATATATATATATATATACACACATACAGGGTTTTTTGTAGAAATAAAGGTACCGGAACACCTATATTATAGAATGGCGAAATTAATAAAAATAGCATAAGTTACAGTATACTATTTTTATTAATTTATTAATAAACTGAACACATCTCATCAAAAAAGGTTTCTTATATATATATAATATATATAATATATACACACGGTGTCCCAAAAAAACTATATACTCTTTATAGCATCATATATTTTATAATTTAAAAAAAAATATATATATATTGTTATAGCAAGTAGTATAGCCGCAAAAGGGGAGAGTGAAGGAATGTTGCAGGTTATTATGTAATGTTGCAAAGGGGGGTGGGGTTGTTGCAAAGGGGGAAGGGAGGTTGTTGCAAATGGGGGATGTTGCAAAGGGGGATGTTGCAAAGGGGGGTGGGGGAAACTTGGAGGCGGCGTTATCCCCCAAGAGAAAGGAGGAGGAGGAGAGAAAGGAGGAGAGGTGTTCACCTGGCAGGAGCCAAGTGCACACTAAGACTTCCAGCCGGGCTGGCGTTGTTTTATAGGCTCCTAATCAGCCAGAATCAGCCAGTTACTGAGCCAAGGGGCGAGAGACGCCTGAAGGAGAGAGACAACTGAAGGAGAGAGAGCTGAAGAAGAGAGAGAGATGCCTGTAGGAGGGAGAGACGCCTGTAGGAGGGAGGCTAGGTGCACATGCAGGAGTACACATGCTGGAGGTACACACACATACATGCAGGAGTACACATGCAGTAGGTACACATGCTGGAGGTACACATGCAGTAGGTACACATGCTGGATGTACACATGCAGTAGTACACATGTGGAGGCAAACATGCAGGAGAGAGAGGAGACGCCTGAAGGAGGAAGATACATGCAGGAGAGAGAGAGAGACACCTGAAGGACAGAGTGGAGTTCTCCCCCAATTTATTTTCGTTTCCTAACCTAAGAGGCCACTATGGGGTTTACCAAAGGGCCTGAAATAGAAGGAGCAGAGCTCCTTACTCGCGGAGCCGAGGGGGGAATGGTTCTTCACCAGATTCGCGATCTTTTATAATCCTCTATTCTGGCTGAGTTGCCAGATAGCGCAAGGTATTCCAGATAGCGCCATGTGTCCCATAATCGTGTAACACATATATAACGGCTGTTATTCCAAATGTACTTGTATATATAATAAACTAATGAATCATATAAAATACCACAATATATATTTATATGGTTATACAAGATTCAACCGTATAAAATAACACAAGCGCCTCTTTCATTACGCGTTAATAGAATTAGTAAAGTTACCCAATAAATAAATCGTTAGACAGAACACGTATTTTTATAAGGGATACCCAACTAATTATCCACCAATCAATAAATAATAGCAAACGTGAATAAAGAGTTCCAATTCATAACTATATCGACATAAGCTTATTATTGTAACGTTTGCTCCCAATATAAAATAACAGTAAAACCAATTAATTGAAACTTCATTTAAATAATTTACAATACAATTCCACCAAACGAGATGAAAACTTATGAAACATATAATCCTCTATTCTGGCTGAGTTGCCAGATAGCGCAAGGTATTCCAGATAGCGCCATGTGTCCCATTAATCGTGTAACACATATATAACGGCTGTTATTCCAAATGTACTTGTATATATAATAAACTAATGAACCATATAAAATACCACAATATATATTTATGTGGTTATACAAGATTCAACCGTATAAAATAACACAAGCGCCTCTTCATTACGCGTTAATAGAATTAACAAAGTTACCCTATTTCGTTAGACAGAAAACGAATTTTTATAAGGGTTACCCAACGAATTATGAGAGCATCACCGAATTAAAACTTTTATGGGTAACTATATCGACATAAGCTTATTATTATTATTGTAACGTTTGCTTCCAATATAAATTTTCCTAAATACAGTAAAACCAATTAATTGAAACTTCATTTAAATAATATTTACGATACAATTCCACCAAACGAGATGAAAACTTATGAAACATACAGCCTCACTCCTGCAACGAAAAAATGACGAAAAATAAAGAAATTATTCATTTGGAATTGCCCAAGCCACTATAGCGGGGTCGGACGGATCCGATAGTGTATAACATTGCAGTACTCGCTTGAAGAAAGGAGAGGTTGCAAACTCTACTTGAATAAATGTAATTACCTAAACTGCACGCGAAGGAGTTTAAATAGATCCAGCAAATAAAGCCTTTGAACAATGATTTCATGTTTCAGAAAGATTTACGCGTTAATAGAATTAGTAAAGTTACCAATAAATAAATCGTTAGACAGAAATGATTTTTATAAGGGATACCCAACTAATATGCACCAATCAATAAATAATAGCAAACGTGAATAAAGAGTTCCAATTCATGTGAATGAGATAACTAAAATTTTAGTTATTGTATTATCATAAGACTACATCAATATTTACTATAAATACGAGTATATTTAATATTCTTCATTAACAAAAGCTTTAAATCCAGATCTCTAAAATATTTCCAACTTTCTTCGTTTCTTTAAATTTCGTTTTTCAATTCCCTGCGAAGAAAATTGAAAAACGAAATTTAAAGAAGAAACGAAGAAAGTTGGAAATACCCAAAACATAATCCGATAGAGGAAAGGATTTCCGAGAATCTGCCCAAATCGGTCGGCCATATCTTACCTTTCTACGAGTCAAATCAAGCAAAACCTCGCCTCACTCCTTGTTTCAGCATTCATTCATTTCACGTTTTATTGTGAATTTCATCCAATATATATATATATATATATATATATATATACCCTTTGGATAACCTTTGGTTAGCTTCCGCCCGAATTATTCATTCTGACGAAGGTCAAGCTTTCCGCTCCACCTTAGACCTACAGTTTGAACCATCAACAGCCCAGCGTCTTAACCACTAGGACACGTAGGGCACCCATTTATCTGCCAACCACTTTCTTTTATTATGTGTAATGACCACCTTAGACCTACAGTTTGAACCATCAACAGCCCAGCGTCTTAACCATTGAAATAATTTAAATAAAATATGCATTTATTTTTATATCACGGATGGAGTCGATGTAGATAATGCAGGTCTTGAGCTTAAATTATCTAAAACCATAACAATACAAATTATTTCAATAGAATATTATGGTCTATTACATTATTACACCTTGCCCAGATCCAATACCAATAACCTCAATTAGTAATAATAACAATTATCTCTCATACACTATATATATATATATATATATATATATATATATATATATATATAGAAAGAGAGCGAGAGTTTTGTTCAAATAAAGGATTCAATTTATAATGAAAAGGTACGACTTGGGATGTCATTCGATTACTGAGAGTTATTAGCAATGAAGTTCAGTAGAGATTACCCCATAGGATACGTAGGGCACCCATTTATCTGCCAACCACTTTCTTTTATTATGTGTAATGACCACCTTAGACCTACAGTTTGAACCATCAACAGCCCAGCGTCTTAACCACTAGGACACGTAGGGTGCCCATTTATCTGCCAACCACTTTCTTTTATTATGTGTAATGACCACCTTAGACCTAGTTTAACGTGGAACCATCAACAGCCCAGCGTCTTAACCACTAGGACACATAGGGTGCCCATTTATCTGCCAACCACTTTCTTTTATTATGTGTAATGACCACCTTAGACCTACAGTTTGAACCATCAACAGCCCAGCATCTTAACCACTAGGACACGTAGGGTGCCCATTTATCTGCCAACCACATTCTTTTATTATGTGTAATGACCACCTTAGACCTACAGTTTAACGTGGAACCATCAACAGCCCAGCGTCTTAACCACTAGGACACGTAGGGTGCCCATTTATCTGCCAACCACTTCTTTTATTATGTGTAATGACACCTTAGACCTACAGTTTAACGTGGAACCATCAACAGCCCAGCGTCTTAACCACTAGGACACATAGGGTGCCCATTTATCTGCCAACCACTTTCTTTTATTATGTGGAATGACCACCTTAGACCTACAGTTTAACTCCGAGCCATCAACAGCCCAGCGTCTTAACCACTAGGACACGTAGGGCACCCATTTATCTGCCAACCACTTTCTTTTATTATGTGTAATGACCACCTTAGACCTACAGTTTAACGTTGAAACCGAATGTTATTTTTAAAATATATAATTATGATATATTTCTTTATACCCTCTCGATTACATTAGTGACTAATGATGCGGGAAATTGAGTAAATGGAAATATTATTTTCTCGACAACTATGGGTGATAGAAAACTTCTGAAACCATATTTGGAATCAATATCAAAGGTTCTATACGAATCACCAAATAATTTTCAAAGGAGAATAAGAGCATTAATTCTATTAGTGAAAATATAAAGATGCAATTACTCGTCCGTACCCGTTATAGCGGAATGGTACACATCATAGCTCCACCCAGCTACATCGGCAGCCAATCACGACGAACATCTGGTCTTTTGGGCGGAGCTTGAACTATCTGGAAGTGTAAAAGGCTCTTTATTCAAGAAATCGATTCGGGACAATGTCTTTTTACAATATCAAGGCCCAAGTCTTCTTCATTTGACCAGTAAGTCCTTCAGAGGGCAATCGATGGTATCCTGTGAATAACAGTACTCCAAAAAATTGCTTTCATTTCATCCATGGACACAGTAATACAGCACTGAATAGAAGCTAATTATAAAGAAAATGGGCCTTTGGTACAACTTGCATAATTATGATAGAGTCCTAGTCCAAACGTATTGTCACGCAGTTTACAAATTAGTTGACAAATTTATGAAAAAAGTGTGTGGAAACCATTCATGTGCAAAAGTCTTAGTTTGATAAAATATGGTAAATGTGGTACACAGTAGCTCTTTAGTTAATTTCAAGAAAAATTTAGACACTTCATGAGTGAAAGAGATAGTTTGTAGATTGTATATCGTGTATATCCTTAGTTTCAGTTTTGTAGGCTCTTTTGGTGGATGTAAATAGTTGTATAATTAGCTAGTTTGAGGGTCTTCCGGAACGCTTCTTGTGGGCATTCTGAACAGTTCCATCGGCTTCAAACTTAACTCTAATTCGAGTGATGGTAAGTCGCGTTGGTGGATCTGTTTGTCTCGTCATGATATACATTAATATAGTGATAAAAATACTTAAGATTGTCCATGATCACGAGATTCACATTTTCAGTCGTAGGGTATGAGTAATCGACATGGTGTAGCATGACGTAATGCGGCTTGTCACACCACCCATCCGCAAGACTCATTATCCATACCTGCTGCTTCTCTTCTGCACGCGCTGTTTCTTTTACTTTAGACTTTATAAAGTTTAGCTCTGCAGCATACTTCAGCACATCGTCAGTGCAACGAAAGCCTTCAATGGTCTCACCAGAACATCCGTAGAGTATTTGTACATCTTGGAACTTCACACAATCCAATGTGGTTTTAAAAGAGGCATAGGAGGGGAATAGGAAGTTTTTCGGTATCCACCACATCCTGGCACTTTGCTGAATACCATTTCATAAACGTTGTACAAGCAATATTAAAGGTAGCCAATTGAATACACGTCTGATTTTTCTTCTGAATACACGTCTGATCTCTCGGTTTACTGCAGTCGACTGACCACGCAGGGAATCACAGATAGTAGCATGACTCACGGTCTTACAGTGGGCGGAGCTTAGAATTTTCGCCTGTGCACACACAAAGGAGAAAGTGAAACGCTAATTGAAACATGAGTTATTTAATAAACGTGATATTCAGTTAACACAAGAAATAACAGAAAACACAAGAAAAAACAAATGCTTAGATTTGGTGATCACAAACAACAGAAACCTAATACTTTAAAGAAAGCATTCTATTAAATACTTTTAGCCTATGTTCACGAATTAATACCGGTTTTAAAATAGATTCGACAAGAAGACCGGCTGGACTGATTTTATAGAAATTCAAGGATTCCAAGTTGATCACGAGAGAAGTTATGTAGTCATCTTCCATGCTGCAAAATCTCGTCGTTAGCCTGCCTGCTCAGAGCACCGACAAGAGGTAAAATCGAATCCACATCAACACAAAATTTTAGTCGCTAAAATAACAGCCTGAGTATTGTTCATGTTCTAAATTATCTTTGATTCGTTTTGATAAAATTGAGTAAACTGCAGCCTTTGTTTCCTGATCAGAAACTCTCCGTCTTTTTCTGGTATGGTGCAAGGCTTCGTTGCAACCATATTCACTGCACGAGTCTACTTCACAGTCGTTGCCTTCTAATCTAGATTTACACTCTTCACTAATGCATTCGATGGGTGAATAATCATCTTGGTTGATATTATTGACACCACATTCGAGAGGGCTCACTGGGGTAACGGACACTTCAGGTAATGGCGCGGACGCTTGAGGTGGGTCGGGGACAATCTCCTCAGGTTGCCCTTGTGGCGGGGCAAATATTGTGTGGGGGTAATTATGTGTTGCTTCTAAGTAAACAAAACGGGCCTTATGTAACACAGTGGCAATTAATAATGATTTATGCAAAGATGCACCAGCTCTTCTGGAACGTCTGGATGCAACCGAATATATTTATCAACTTGTATGCTTCAAACCCGTTTGGAACGTCAGATATCATGTTCACCACCTAGGAATTGGTCAAGGCACAGAGAGCTAACTAACACGACTCTATCCTCTATTACCAATCTTGTAATGAGTTAAAGTGAAAGTTTCGCCTGCCTTTATACAATGTCGTTCTGACGTCGTTATCAAGCTCCACACAGGGAACTTCCAGGAAGTAACATGAATCACTTGCTGTTCTTTCACCTGTACACACACACACACACACACACACACACACACACACACACACACACAAAGGAGAAAGTGATACGTTGGTTGAAACATGATTTATTTAATAAAAGAAATATTCAAGCTATATATATATATATTTACAAACACGTGTAATAAATAAGTTAACAACAGACACATCAATGATTATATTCAAGACATATTTAAAAACGTGTGATAAATAAGTTAACAATGAATTTCTGTAACCCGAGAGACGACGGACGGAGTCATTACAAGCTCGGCGCCGAGCTTGTAATGACTCCGTCCGTCGTCTCTCGGGTTACAAATTCATTGTTAACTTGTTTATTACACATGTTTTAAAATATGTCTTGAATATAATCATTGATGTGTCTGTTGTTAACTTATTTATTACACGTGTTTGTAAATATATATATATAGCTTGAATATTTTTTTATTAAATAAATCATGTTTCAACCAACGTATCACTTTCTCCTTTGTGTGTGTGTGTGTGTGTGTGTGTGTGTGTGTGTGTGTGTGTGTGTGTACAGGTGAAAGAACAGCAACGTGATTCATGTTACTTCCTGGAAGTTCCCTGTGTGGAGCTTGATAACGACGTCAGAACGACATTGTATAAAGGCAGGCGAAACTTTCACTTTAACTCATTACAAGATTGGTAATAGAGGATAGAGTCGTGTTAGTTAGCTCTCTGTGCCTTGACCAATTCCTAGGTGGTGAACATGATATCTGACGTTCCAAACGGGTTTGAAGCATACAAGTTGATAAATATATCGCTCGGTAAAATTGCATCCAGACGTTCCAGAAGAGCTGGTGCATCTTTGCATAAATCATTATTAATTGCCACTGTGTTACATAAGGCCCGTTTTGTTTACTTAGAAGCAACACATAATTACCCCCACACAATATTTGCCCCGCCACAAGGGCAACCTGAGGAGATTGTCCCCGACCCACCTCAAGCGTCCGCGCCATTACCTGAAGTGTCCGTTACCCCAGTGAGCCCTCTCGAATGTGGTGTCAATAATATCAACCAAGATGATTATTCACCCATCGAATGCATTAGTGAAGAGTGTAAATCTAGATTAGAAGGCAACGACTGTGAAGTAGACTCGTGCAGTGAATATGGTTGCAACGAAGCCTTGCACCATACCAGAAAAAGACGGAGAGTTTCTGATCAGGAAACAAAGGCTGCAGTTTACTCAATTTTATCAAAACGAATCAAAGATAATTTAGAACATGAACAATACTCAGGCTGTTATTTTAGCGACTAAAATTTTGTGTTGATGTGGATTCGATTTTACCTCTTGTCGGTGCTCTGAGCAGGCAGGCTAACGACGAGATTTTGCAGCATGGAAGATGACTACATAACTTCTCTCGTGATCAACTTGGAATCCTTGAATTTCTATAAAATCAGTCCAGCCGGTCTTCTTGTCGAATCTATTTTAAAACCGGTATTAATTCGTGAACATAGGCTAAAAGTATTTAATAGAATGCTTTCTTTAAAGTATTAGGTTTCTGTTGTTTGTGATCACCAAATCTAAGCATTTGTTTTTTCTTGTGTTTTCTGTTATTTCTTGTGTTAACTGAATATCACGTTTATTAAATAACTCATGTTTCAATTAGCGTTTCACTTTCTCCTTTGTGTGTGCACAGGCGAAAATTCTAAGCTCCGCCCACTGTAAGACCGTGAGTCATGTTGCTATCTGTGATTCCCTGCGTGATCAGTCGACTGCAGTAAGACCGAGAGATCAGACGTGTATTCAGAAGAAAAATCAGACGTGTATTCAAATGGCTACCTTTAATATTGTTTGTACAACGTTTATGAAATGGTATTCAGCAAAGTGCCAGGATGTGGTGGATACCGAAAAACTTCCTATTCCCCCCTCCTATGCCTCTTTTAAAACCACATTGGATTGTGTGAAGTTCCAAGATGTACAAATACTCTACGGATGTTCTGGTGAGACCATTGAAGGCTTTCGTTGCACTGACGATGTGCTGAAGTATGCTGCAGATCTAAACTTTATAAAGTCTAAAGTAAAAGAAACAACGCGTGCAGAAGAGAAGCAGCAGGTATGGATAATGAGTCTTGCGGATGGGTGGTGTGACAAGCGGCATTACGTCATGCTACACCATGTCGATTACTCATACCCTACGACTGAAAATGTGAATCTCGTGATCATGGACAATCTTAAGTATTTTTATCACTATATTAATGTATATCATGACGAGACAAACAGATCCACCAACGCGACTTACCATCACTCGAATTAGAGATAAGTTTGAAGCCGATGGAACTGTTCAGAATGTCCACAAGAAGCGTTCCGGAAGACCCTCAAACTAGCTAATTAATATACAACTATTTACATCCACCAAAAGAGCCTACAAAACTGAAACTAAGGATATACACGATATACAATCTACAAACTATCTCTTTCACTCATGAAAGTGTCTAAATTTTTCTTGAAATTAACTAAAGAGCTACTGTGTACCACATTTACCATATTTTATCAAACTAAGACTTTTGCACATGAATGGTTTCCACACACTTTTTTCATAAATTTGTCAACTAATTTGTAAACTGTGTGACAAATACGTTTGGACTAGGACTCTATCATAATTATGCAAGTTGTACCAAAAGCCCATTTTCTTTTATAATTAGCTTCTATTCAGTGCTGTATTACTGTGTCCATGGATGAAATGAAAGCAATTTTTTGGAATACTGTTATTCACAGGATACCATCGATTGCCCTCTGAAGGACATTATTGGTCAAATGAAGAAGACTTGGGCATTGATATTGTAAAAAGAGCATTGTCCCGAATCGATTTCTTGAAATAAAGAGCCTTTTACACTTCACAGATAGTTCAAGCTCCGCCCAAAAGACCAGATGTTCGTCGTGATTGGCTGCCGATGTAGCTGGGTGGAGCTATGACGTGTACCATTCCGCTATAACGGGTACGGACGAGTAATTGCATCTTTATATTTTCACTAATAGAATTAATGCTCTTATTCTCCTTTGAAAATTATTTGGTGATTCGTATAGAACCTTTGATATTGATTCCAAATATGGTTTCAGAAGTTTTCTATCACCCATAGTTTTCGAGAAAATAATATTTCCATTTACTCAATTTCCCGCATCATTAGTCACTAATGTAATCGAGAGGGTATAAAGAAATATATCATAATTATATATTTTAAAAATAACATTCGGTTTCAACGTTAAACTGTAGGTCTAAGGTGGTCATTACACATAATAAAAGAAAGTGGTTGGCAGATAAATGGGCTACGTGTCCTAGTGGTTAAGACGCTGGGCTGTTGATGGTTCGGAGTTAAACTGTAGGTCTAAGGTGGTCATTCCACATAATAAAAGAAAGTGGTTGGCAGATAAATGGGCACCCTATGTGTCCTAGTGGTTAAGACGCTGGGCTGTTGATGGTTCCACGTTAAACTGTAGGTCTAAGGTGGTCATTACACATAATAAAAGAAAGTGGTTGGCAGATAAATGGGCACCCTACGTGTCCTAGTGGTTAAGACGCTGGGCTGCTGATGGTTCCACGTTAAACTGTAGGTCTAAGGTGGTCATTACACATAATAAAAGAAAGTGGTTGGCAGATAAATGGGCACCCTACGTGTCCTAGTGGTTAAGACGCTGGGCTGTTGATGGTTCAAACTGTAGGTCTAAGGTGGTCATTACACATAATAAAAGAAAGTGGTTGGCAGATAAATGGGCACCCTATGTGTCCTAGTGGTTAAGACGCTGGGCTGTTGATGGTTCCACGTTAAACTAGGTCTAAGGTGGTCATTACACATAATAAAAGAAAGTGGTTGGCAGATAAATGGGTGCCCTATGTGTCCTAGTGGTTAAGACGCTGGGCTGTTGATGGTTCCACGTTAAACTAGGTCTAAGGTGGTCATTACACATAATAAAAGAAAGTGGTTGGCAGATAAATGGGCACCCTACGTGTCCTAGTGGTTAAGACGCTTGGCTGTTGATGGTTCAAACTGTAGGTCTAAGGTGGTCATTACACATAATAAAATAAAGTGGTTGGCAGATAAATGGGTGCCCTACGTATCCTATGGGGTAATCTCTACTGAACTTCATTGCTAATAACTCTCAGTAATCGAATGACATCCCAAGTCGTACCTTTTCATTATAAATTGAATCCTTTATTTGAACAAAACTCTCGCTCTCTTTCTATATATATATATATATATATATATATATATATATATATATATATATATATATATATATAGTGTATGAGAGATAATTGTTATTATTACTAAATTGAGGTTATTGGTATTGGATCTGGGCAAGGTGTAATAATGTAATAGACCATAATATTCTATTGAAATAATTTGTATTGTTATGGTTTTAGATAATTTAAGCTCAAGACTTGCATTATCTACATCGACTCCATCCGTGATATAAAAATAAATGCATATTTTATTTAAATTATTTCAATGGTTAAGACGCTGGGCTGTTGATGGTTCAAACTGTAGGTCTAAGGTGGTCATTACACATAATAAAAGAAAGTGGTTGGCAGATAAATGGGTGCCCTACGTGTCCTAGTGGTTAAGACGCTGGGCTGTTGATGGTTCAAACTGTAGGTCTAAGGTGGAGCGGAAAGCTTGACCTTCGTCAGAATGAATAATTCGGGCGGAAGCTAACCAAAGGTTATCCAAAGGGTATATATATATATATATATATATATATCGTAAAGAACGACGCTTGTATAGGAGATATTCCGCGCAAGACGAGAAAGAGAAAACAACAAATGAAAAAATGAAGTACCACCTGGGAATCGAACCCGGGATCTTCCGATTGCCGGTCAGACGCGATAACCACTACACCATGGACTTCACTCTTCCAAATGCCGTAATTCCTCTACATACTCGCAGAAACCAATGCCCCAAGGGGGCACCTCCCGCATGCCGTAACATTATATACATTCAACTGCAAAGAACACGCAGTATAAATAACGTAAAGAACGACGCTTGTATAGGAGATATTCCGCGCAAGACGAGAAAGAGAAAACAACAAATGAAAAAATGAAGTACCACCTGGGAATCGAACCCGGGATCTTCCGATTGCCGGTCAGACGCGATAACCACTACACCATGGACTTCAGTTGAATGTATATAATGTTACGGCATGCGGGAGGTGCCCCCTTGGGGCATTGGTTTCTGCGAGTATGTAGAGGAATTACGGCATTTGGAAGAGTGAAGTCCATGGTGTAGTGGTTATCGCGTCTGACCGGCAATCGGAAGATCCCGGGTTCGATTCCCAGGTGGTACTTCATTTTTTCATTTGTTGTTTTCTCTTTCTCGTCTTGCGCGGAATATCTCCTATACAAGCGTCGTTCTTTACGTTATTTATACTGCGTGTTCTTTGCAGTTGAATGTAATAATGTTACGGCATGCGGGAGGTGCCCCCTTGGGGCATTGGTTTCTGCGAGTATGTAGAGGAATTACGGCATTTGGAAGAGTGAAGTCCATGGTGTAGTGGTTATCGCGTCTGACCGGCAATCGGAAGATCCCGGGTTCGATTCCCAGGTGGTACTTCATTTTTTCATTTGTTGTTTTCTCTTTCTCGTCTTGCGCGGAATATCTCCTATACAAGCGTCGTTCTTTACGTTATTTATACTGCGTGTTCTTTGCAGTTGAATGTATATAATGTTACGGCATGCGGGAGGTGCCCCCTTGGGGCATTGGTTTCTGCGAGTATGTAGAGGAATTACGGCATTTGGAAGAGTGAAGTCCATGGTGTAGTGGTTATCGCGTCTGACCGGCAATCGGAAGATCCCGGGTTCGATTCCCAGGTGGTACTTCATTTTTTCATTTGTTGTTTTCTCTTTCTCGTCTTGCGCGGAATATCTCCTATACAAGCGTCGTTCTTTACGTTATTTATACTGCGTGTTCTTTGCAGTTGAATGTAATATATATATATATATATATATATATATGGGATGAAATTCACAATAAAACGTGAAATGAATGAATGCTGAAACAAGGAGTGAGGCGAGGTTTTGCTTGATTTGACTCGTAGAAAGGTAAGATATGGCCGACCGATTTGGGCAGATTCTCGGAAATCCTTTCCTCTATCGGATTATGTTTTGGGTATTTCCAACTTTCTTCGTTTCTTTAAATTTCGTTTTTCAATTTTCTTCGCAGGGAATTGAAAAACGAAATTTAAAGAAACGAAGAAAGTTGGAAATATTTTAGAGATCTGGATTTAAAGCTTTTGTTAATGAAGAATATTAAATATACTCGTATTTATAGTAAATATTGATGTAGTCTTATGATAATACAATAACTAAAATTTTAGTTATCTCATTCACATGAATTGGAACTCTTTATTCACGTTTGCTATTATTATTGATTGGTGCATAATTAGTTGGGTATCCCTTATAAAAATCATTTCTGTCTAACGATTTATTTATTGGGTAACTTTACTAATTCTATTAACGCGTAAATCTTTCTGAAACATGAAATCATTGTTCAAAGGCTTTATTTGCTGGATCTATTTAAACTCCTTCGCGTGCAGTTTAGGTAATTACATTTATTCAAGTAGAGTTTGCAACCTCTCCTTTCTTCAAGCGAGTACTGCAATGTTATACACTATCGGATCCGTCCGACCCCGCTATAGTGGCTTGGGCAATTCCAAATGAATAATTTCTTTATTTTTCGTCATTTTTTCGTTGCAGAAGTGAGGCTGTATGTTTCATAAGTTTTCATCTCGTTTGGTGGAATTGTATCGTAAATTATTTAAATGAAGTTTCAATTAATTGGTTTTACTGTTATTTAGGAAAATTTATATTGGAAGCAAACGTTACAATAATAATAATAAGCTTATGTCGATATAGTTACCCATAAAAGTTTTAATTCGGTGATGCTCTCATAATTCGTTGGGTAACCCTTATAAAAATTCGTTTTCTGTCTAACGAAATAGGGTAACTTTGTTAATTCTATTAACGCGTAATGAAAGAGGCGCTTGTGTTATTTTATACGGTTGAATCTTGTATAACCACATAAATATATATTGTGGTATTTTATATGGTTCATTAGTTTATTATATATACAAGTACATTTGGAATAACAGCCGTTATATATGTGTTACACGATTAATGGGACACATGGCGCTATCTGGAATACCTTGCGCTATCTGGCAACTCAGCCAGAATAGAGGATTATATGTTTCATAAGTTTTCATCTCGTTTGGTGGAATTGTATCGTAAATTATTTAAATGAAGTTTCAATTAATTGGTTTTACTGTTATTTTATATTGGGAGCAAACGTTACAATAATAAGCTTATGTCGATATAGTTATGAATTGGAACTCTTTATTCACGTTTGCTATTATTTATTGATTGGTGGATAATTAGTTGGGTATCCCTTATAAAAATACGTTTTCTGTCTAACGATTTATTTATTGGGTAACTTTACTAATTCTATTAACGCGTAATGAAAGAGGCGCTTGTGTTATTTTATACGGTTGAATCTTGTATAACCATATAAATATATATTGTGGTATTTTATATGATTCATTAGTTTATTATATATACAAGTACATTTGGAATAACAGCCGTTATATTGTGTTACACGATTAATGGGACACATGGCGCTATCTGGAATACCTTGCGCTATCTGGCAACTCAGCCAGAATAGAGGATTATAAAAGATCGCGAATCTGGTGAAGAACCATTCCCTCCTCGGCTCCGGCCGAGTAAGGAGCTCTGCTCCTTCTATTTCAGGCCCTTTGGTAAACCCCATAGTGGCCTCTTAGGTTAGGGAAACGAAAATAAATTGGGGGAGAACTCCACTCTGTCCTTCAGGTGTCTCTCCCTCCTTCAGCTCTCTCTCTCTCTCTCTCTCCTGCATGTATCTTCCTCCTTCAGGCGTCTCTCTCTCTCTCCTGCATGTTTGCCTCCAGCATGTGTACCTACTGCATGTGTACCTCCAGCATGTGTACCTACTGCATGTGTACTCCTGCATGTATGTGTGTGTACCTCCAGCATGTGTACTCCTGCATGTGCACCTAGCCTCCCTCCTACAGGCGTCTCTCCCTCCTACAGGCATCTCTCTCTCTTCTTCAGCTCTCTCTCCTTCAGTTGTCTCTCTCTCTCCTTCAGGCGTCTCTCGCCCCTTGGCTCAGCCAACTGGCTGATTCTGGCTGATTAGGAGCCTATAAAACAACGCCAGCCCGGCTGGAAGTCTTAGTGTGCACTTGGATGCCTTTTACTTCTCCTACTTTTCTTTCACCATCTTTCTCTACTAAAAAAAAAAAAAAAAATGGTGTCAATAATCCAGCAGGGTTGAAAGCACCTTAAACAGAAAAAAAAAAAAAAAAAAAAAAAAAAAAAAAAAAAAAGTGTGCACTTGGCTCCTGCCAGGTGAACACCTCTCTCTTTCTCTCCTCCTCCTCCTTTCTCTTGGGGGATAACGCCGCCTCCAAGTTTCCCCCCACCCCCTTTGCAACAACCCCTTCCCCCTTTGCAACAACCCCTTCCCCCCTTTGCAACAACCCCCACCCCTTTGCAACATTACATAATAACCTGCAACATTCCTGCACTCTCCCCTTTTGCGGCTATACTGTTATAGCGAGTTGTTTGCATATAAAATTTAACTAACTACGCCAAGTGCTCAAAATGTTCTCCGGCGGCATGAATGCACTTTCAATACAACAAATCGTGTGGTCTGATGAAGCTACCTTCAAGCTGAATGGCACAGTAAATCGACACAACTGCAGGTACTGGTCACTTGATAATCCACACGTTTATGTGGATAAACATGTTAATTTACCAGGATTAACAGCATGGTGTGGTTTATCATCCAGGGGTTTGGTTGGACCATTTTTCTTTAA
>JAJOZX010000418.1:1200000-1210000 GCA_023014485.1 Bathynomus jamesi
TTTATATTAAACATTTTTTGAAATTTGAATCCTGGTCATTATTGTGTACCCAACATTTTCAGTATCTATTCTTTTGTTCCCTGAAATGGCGTAATATGTATTATTTATTATTTATACGCATATAATGGTATTATTCTAAATTAAACTTTATTTTTGGAAATGAAATCATTGTTATTATGTGTAACTAATATTTGCATTACCCACTGTTTTGTTCACTACAGTAAGGGCGTTGTAATATGTATTATGCGTATATAAAGGTACTATTCTAGATTGAACGTATTTTGAAAGCAAATTTATAAATGCCTTTTTGGGGGAGTTTTACTGCCTATTTTAAATGTTTATTTTGCCTATTTGCCTGCCTTTTTTAAGGGTTTTTATTGCCTAAACATCCGGGCTCTATTCATTATCAATGGAAACGACGATGCTTCGTATTAATCAAGTTCAAATAATATCCAAATCCATATTTGTTTTCGCGCAATTTTCGTTACTTTGTATTGCATATACCATCGGTTATTATCAGACCAGGTGCACGATTCTTCAGGAGCAAGATGCGCTGTAAGTTTGTGTTTCCTTCCCAAGGCAGCAGAAATTTACCTGTATCAATCATAGTCACACTCATACTCCCTCAGGCTTGCTCTACACAAACTAGACGACGAGTATTTGCAATCGCAAATCTTCCGTATACAGAAGTGTATTTTAACGTATTTCTATTCTGTTTATTTTATCATCATCAGAATTCCTTCATTTTTCCTTCATTGAATCTCATCTTTCAAAGATCCTAGTTTTCTAATTTATTAGAGGTAATAACTGTTTTATATACAGGGTGAGAGAAAAGTCCTTAAGGATTTTATACATGCAAATAATTTGTTAATAATAAATAAATTCCAATGATATCACTGCAGTGTATGAGATACTTTTCAAAGCAACTATACAAGGCCAGGAATAACCCTAGGCTAGAACAGGAATGCCCTAAGCCAGTGGTACTTATTGGGCGGCTCGCGAGCCAAATATATATAACGCATTTGGCTCGCGAGTCGCGCAATGAGTACCACTGCCCTAAGCCCTAGTCCCAGTTAGCGCCATGTCAGTAAGAATGGAATACAGCAATGAAGAAAAAGTGTATCTTGTATCGTGGACTATTTCTTATCATAATTGTGAAGAAAGTTTGCGTGTTTTAAAAAAAAAATAATAAACCACCACCAAATGCAACCACTCTTCGATACTGGAAGCTCAAACATGGAGCATGGTAAAAGATCGTCCAAGAAACGGAAGGCCAGTAACAGCGACAGGAGACAACAACAAAGAAAATGCTCTGGCCAGATTTCAAGTCAATCTAACAACTTCAACGAGAAAAGTCGCAGAGGAATTGGGTATTTCCAAATTTTCTGTAGCAAAAATATTGAAATCACAAGGGTACCACGATCACAAATCCATTTTCTATCACCTCATATGCGACGATGATTTCTAATAGACGGCTGCAGTTTGCTGAAACAATGAGACAAAAGTTCAACAGCGTTCCAGATTTCCCTGGAAAGATAAAATTTTCAGATGAATGTGTCTTCGGTTTAACGAATAAAAGAAACAAATACAACGTTCACAACTGAGTGAAAATAAATCCCAAAATACGATTGGGTAAACCGGTTAAAACGGCTACACTGACGGTTTGGGCGTGCATTGGTTATTCAGGACTCGTTTCCTTTGATATATCGATAGCTACGATTGATGGAAAACGCTATTGCCAGGTATTGAGAGACAAAGTTTTGCACAGTTTAACCTTGAAGGGAGATGGTCTGGGCGGTGAGGTCCCATCGAGTGGCCAGCTATATCACCCAGGGCCGGATTAAGGGTTTCGTAGGCTCTGGGAACCTTTCTATCGTAGGCCCCTAAATTTGCCGATGCACCGTCTATTTATGTGCCTTATTTTAACTTAGACCCAAATTGTTCCCTTGTGAATGTGCTTGTTCTCTTAGCACTATAGCTAACTAAATTAATTATAAAACACAGAATGTTTTCATTTATTCTGTTGGCCTATAAAACTTCACAGGCCATACTACAGTGAAAATACATATTTCCCAAATTTTGTAGGCCTTAAAACCTTCGTAGGCCCTGGGCACAGTGCCCACGGTGCCCCCTTAATAATCTGGCTATGAGGTCACCTAATTTAACCCCATGTGATTTCTGGCTTTGGGCTTATTTGCGTGACAGACTCTACACTTCTGGTTTCATCTATTCAAATGTGAATGCCCTTGGCCGCAGAATAAATGAAGAACTGCAAAGGATCGCAATCGGTATGTTCAGAAGAATAATGAAGAGTTTCACAGAGAACCCACAAATGTATGATAGCGGATGGAGAACTCTTTGAAGATTAAATTACAATTTAACAAAATATTTGTATGAATAAAATTCTTATAGACATTTTGTTTGATTTGTTCCATCATTTGAACACTTATCTGTATAATGTTGTTAACTAAATAGTTGTATGTATTCAATACTTTTCTCCCACTCTGTATTTGCAGACTCAAAACGTAATAAAACTTTGCACATAAACTTAAGACGAAATAAAATTTAAGAAGAACACTTTGTTGTAGTTTTGAATATCTGTAGAATCAACACGGAAATAAACTTTATTTTGTAAACACAAATGGAATATAATTTAAAGAAGGTCAAGGTTGAATAACCTCCCAAAAATAAACCCCAACCAAAAAAAACTTGGGGGGGGCGGGGGAACCTTCAATACTTTACCTTTTTCTTTATTTCGTATTTACGATTTCAGTATTTCTCCAGTATACCTCTTTATAATCTAATTTAGTTCTCTCTTCCTTTTACTATCAGTATCAATCACTTTTATCACAATTATTATTATTATTTATTATTATTATATTATTATTATTATTATTAATTTCAGACAGATAACCCTTGTTTTCTTCACACACACGTTCGATATTAACTGTTTGATTTTCATTTTCCTTCGACTGCTGTAATTTACTGTTTGTTTTCTACTGAAACTTTATCGCTTTCTTCTACGGTTGTTTTCCCTCGTTCGCACTTCCGTATCTCATTATATATATATATATATATATATAATATATATATATATATATATATATACAAACTCAGAATGGTCCCCTGAGAAACTTATATGTTAACACAGACCGTGCATGGAACAAGGAACTCTTCTGGGAAAATTAAATCCACTATAGTCCGAATAAGTAATGGTAAATGACAAATACCATAGTTTTTCTTTTTCATGATGCTAGCCCGACGTGGGCAACGGGTCTCTCGCAAAGAGGTCCCATAAATATAGCTTCCCTCACCAGCTATCTGCAAAGCAGACAGGATCCAGCTTTGGGACATGGATCTAGGGTTTAAAGCAAGCCTAGTCCCACTACATTTAGAACCTCTATATAAGTAAAAGACTCGTTGCATTCACGTCGGATTGAATAAATCAAAGAAAAAGGGGTAACTATTGTATTTTTAGCCAAAAAAACAAAACTTAAACCTCAACTATGGTATTTGTCATTTACCATTACTTATTCGGACTATAGTGGATTTAATTTTCCCAGAAGAGTTCCTTGTTCCATGCACGGTTTTGTGTTTAACATATAAGTTTCTCAGGGGACCATTCTGAGTTTGTGTATATTAAACGGACGTGTTACGTGCCTTGAAAAGTGGACGCTCAATGTCCCGGTTGAGGTTTAAGTTTTGTTTTTTTGGCTAAAAATACAATAGTTACCCCTTTTCTTTGATTTATTCAATCAGACGTGAATGCAACGAGTCTTTTACTTATATAGAGGTTCTAAATGTAGTGGGACTAGGCTTGCTTTAAACCCTAGATCCATGTCCCAAAGCTGGATCCTGTCTGCTTTGCAGATAGCTGGTGAGGGAAGCTATATTTATGGGACCTCTTTGCGAGAGACCCGTTGCCCACGTCGGGCTAGCATCATGAAAAAGAAAAACTATGGTATTTGTCATTTACCATTACTTATTCGGACTATAGTGGATTTAATTTTCCCAGAAGAGTTCCTTGTTCCATGCACGGTCTGTGTTTAACATATATATATATATATATATATACATATATCGGGTGGTCCGAAAAAAATGACGCATTTTTTAAAAATTAATATCTCAGTAACCCCCTTCCTTATCATGACAATTTTTATATGCAAGATACTTTCAAACTTCTTTTTTTGAATGCAAGAAACGGAATTCTGATATCTTTTATAGTTTTCTCGCAATTAACAAAAGTAACAACATGGGTCAAAAAAACGAATATCATGAGAAAGGAAAAATTTAATCAGAAATTTAACTAATTAATTTACAGTAAATGATCGATTGGACCACCACTCTGTTGACACACTAATCTAAGTCTTTTCTTCCACACAAAAATAATACTTCTTACTTCATTAATGCCAATTTCTTGCCAAGATTCAAGTATTTTACTTTTTAATTCTGATTCGGTGAATTTTTCTCGTCGACCTCGGCAAACCTTCTCTTTTAGTAACTCCCAAATTGAGTAGTCCATAGGATTACAATCTGGGCTTTGTGGTGGCCACTCATTTTTCGTTATTAATTTTGGTGTATTGCTAATCAGAAACGACTGTGTGGCGTAGCTTGTATGCGACGGTGCTCCATCTTGTTGAAATATGAAATCATTTTCTTGATACAGGCGACGACAATCCGGCAACAATTTTGTTCTTAAAAGTTCAATGTAATTTGCAGAATTCACCTTTGTCTTTTCAGTTTCAATAAAATGAACATCTGTCTTGCCATTCCAAGAGACCCCTGCAGATATCATAACCTTTTTGGAGAATCTTGACGTTTCATGATACAATCTGTTTATTGAAATGTCACACTTTTTACCACGCCCGTAGACAACATCATTTTGACGGTTTCGCGGAATTTCTAGAGTGAAATCTTTTCCATCCGTGAAGACTATCTTTTTAATATCAACGACAGAGAAATTATCAAGTAACTTTCTGCCCTTGTTTTTCTTTTATCCTTAACAGTATCACTTTTTCTAGAAGATACTATTCTTTTGAAGGCTTTTAGTTTTTGTGCTTTAATTATTCGATGTACAGAAGTCTTTCCAATATTCAAATGTTTAGCAATTGTTCTTTGTGACAAATGACTTCCTGGTTTATCTTCTTGAGAGCAGATTTTATCGTTGATGTAATCCACATTTTCTGGAACCGAAGCTGTTTTAGGTCTACCGCTTCCTGGTTTTCTGGCAGTACTTCCCGATTCGCGAATCTTCTTTAAGAGTCTTTCCACTGCACGCCTTTTCCACTTTTTGCCGGGAAACTCTTGCAATAACCTTCCAGTCTTCCATCCTTTTTCACAGTAACAATTTTTAATGAGAATACGATCTTCCTCTGACAACATCATTAAGGGTACTGACGAATTGTTAAAAAATAAAAATATCCACAATTTGACTTGTTCATTCCTGTAGAGTTTTGTAATAACTTGCAAAAATATCGCATGATATCGTATAAAAATGATATCGTATAAAAAAACGGATATTATATTGCGATTTTTGTTTTTTTGACCCATGTTGTTACTTTTGTTAATTGCGAGAAAACTATAAAAGATATCAGAATTCCGTTTCTTGCATTCAAAAAAGGAAGTTTGAAAGTATCTTGCATATAAAAATTGTCATGATAAGGAAGGGGGTTACTGAGATATTAATTTTTAAAAAATGCGTCATTTTTTTCGGACCACCCGATATATATATTATGAGATCTTTTCCGTTTCATGTACTGTTTCCGATTTTGTTGAAAATAATATATTTAATGTAGATTTTTACGCTGATTTAAAAAATGTAAGTCTTCTTTTTGAGAAATGAGCGGTTCAAAAGTTATGTTTGTTATTGTAATTTTGTATTAGGTCAAAAACTATAACAATACAACTGAAAACTAATACAAGAGTTATTGTATTCTTTAGTAATATTGGCTTATGTCACTAAGTATTTGTGTGAATAGATTTCGACCGTTACTTTTCTGTCCGGTTAGGTCAACTGAATGCCCGGTTAGGTCAACTGTACGCCCTTGATGATTGGTTAGGTTAAGTCGTGATATTTTCTTTAGTTTTAACGAAAATATCACAACTTAACCTAACCAATCGTCAAGGACATACAGTTGACCTAACCGGGTATTCAATTAACCTAACCGGGCATTCAGTTGACCTAACCTAACCTAACTTTTGAACCGTTAATTTCTCCAAGAAAAGACTTACATTTTTGAAATCAGCGTTAAAATCTACATTGAATATCTTATTTTCAACAAAATCGGAAACAGTACATGAAACGGAAAAGATCCATATTATGTGCCTGAAACTGTATTTTAATGTACATTCTATATACTGTATGTAGTCCTCTCTAATTGTTGGACTTTATATTTTTAATTGCCTCCTAATTTTGCATTTCTCATTTATGTTCACTGTCTGAAACTATCTTTTTTTATTGTTCAACGATTAAGGGCAATTCTATTTATTGAACGTTCGTATTTTCGTACCATATCATTTTATTTTTATTTTTATCCAAATATGGCCACCATTTTTATTCTCTCTCTCTCTCTCTCTCTCTCTCTCTCTCTCTCTCTTCTCTCTCTCTCTCTTTTTCTCCCTCAAATACACATAAATTACAAAAACCCGAAGACCGGTTACTCTTTCTTGGGGAGGAGTTTGACTGAGACTGATTTACGATAGATTACGATAGAGAAAGACTCGGGAGTTTATATTAGTAATGATCTCAAACCGTCAAAGCACTTAGTAGAATTCGTAAAGAAGGCCTTAAAAATACTAGGTTATATTAAAAGACAGTTCCAATTTAGAAACAAGGAGATTGTAATATCTTTTTATAATTCATTAGTTAGGCCTCAACTCGAGTATTGCGGACAGCTTTGGTCTCCGTCCCTTAGGAATGATATAGAAAGGTTAGAAAGGGTACAAGCAATGGCCACAAAATTGACCCTTTTAATGAGACTGCAAAATTACCACCGAAGATTAGAACGTTTAAATCTGTTTACCTTAGTATAGAGACAAGGAAGTTGTGTGGTCAGCTTATTCAAGTTTTCAAGATGCTTAATGAAATAGATAGGGTAGACTACAGGAAATTATTCTCATTTAATACCAATCCGACAAGAAATGCAGTAATGGTTTTAAATTAAGAATTTAAAACATTTAGTACCTCTATCTGCGGTAATTTCTTCTCTTATAAAATAGTTAATATCTGGAACCAACTTCCCTCGGAAATTGTTTCAAGCCAAAGTGTAATTATGTTTAAAAATGGATTTGAGAAAGTTCTGAATACACTCGGGGTTTAAGACTGTCTACTCACATATAAAATAATTTAAGAAAATAGTATTATAACGTAATTATGTCGGAGTTTGCTGAAACACTTTCTACTACATTTAATTCTTCTGCCACTTTAGAGACACGTCTTTGGTTGATTGTGCCCCACACAATGTAGCATGATCAGCCATCGAGAAACTCATTTTTTTTTATTACATGCTTCATAAACACCTCTAAGTGGGAGACTCTTGAATTCGCCGTAGCAATAACGGGTGATCATTCACGAAACACTTTCATTCTTCATAAGGGATAAGTACAAAGGGATGGATACAGGGGCCTTGCCGCCGTGCTTTCGAGGTGGCACAACACCGCGAAGTATGAACGACTCAATACAGTATATCACTTGCAGCATAAACACCTTTCACCGCAAGAGACCCAAATTGAAACTCGGCGACATTCAAAGAGTTGGCCTACACAGGACGGACATCCAATTACAGAAAACACTCTCACACATTTGTCTAAGAATAGAGTAGACACTAAGAAGAGAGTAGAAAAATATTTTGTAGAAACATAATTTCATAAAAACAAACTTTAAAAAATACATAGCATGGATTAGGTGAGGTGGAGTTGAATTTCTGTCGACACATTTTTTTTTCATTTGGTTGGCTGAATGCACGTGACGAGTGACGGCATGGTGTATAAAATATGATTTCTGTTCTTAATTTTTATATTCTTGTATATATATATATATATATATATATATATATATATATATATATATATATATGATATATATATATATGAAAATTATTTCACGAAAGTAACACGTGAAAAATATTTATGATGAATAAAACCACGAAGGAAAGGAAACACAAAATGGTGCTCAAGCGCTTTCGTCTAATGACATCCTCAGGAACACTGAAGTACATAAAGGGTTACGGCCTATATATAGGTTACAGAAAGAAAAAAAAAATAAATAAATAACATACATACATACATACATATATATACATATATACATACATATCTACACACACACACACACACATATATATATATATATATATATATATATATATATATATATATATATATATATATATATATATGCAATAAACGGAGAAGTAAAAATAAAAATTAAAAATTAAAGGATTAACAGAGAGGCATACAGATTTGTAAGGAAAAAAATCGATTTTTAGCACAAGATCAAATGAATTATAAAAATACAAATTTATACTGGAAATCTGCCCGAGTTTTAACACTTTGCCTTTTATAGTCAAGTTTCGATATATATAAAAATAAAATGAAAATTAAAAGTTAATAAAGTAGCATACAAGTTTACCAAAGATTTAGCGCCCTACCCTTCTTATCTAAATCTGTTTTGAAGGAATTCAAAACAACAGGATCGAGTTGAAAAAGACCTTTGCTTATGTTGAAGTTATTTGAAAGTTGGATAATGGCAGACTCAAGAATATTTCTATTAACAATGTTGCTAGAGTGAAATAAAACTGAAGCATTATTCCAATCAATACAGTGGGATAACTCTGACAAATGGACAAAAAGAGCACTGGACAACTGTCCTATTCTAACGGAATATTGATGCTGTTTTATACGTGTGTGCAAATCCTTTCCCGTCTGACCTATGTAAAAGAAATCACATTGTTTACACCCAATTTTATAGATAATGCCTGAATTATTGGTAGGGCTATTTTTTACTATGATATTTTTCACAATATTGTTATATGAAAATACTACATTAATATCCAAAAGTTTAAGTACATTAGCAATGCCTAAAAAGCCCGGGAAAAATGGAAGTACTAAAATATTTTTTGACAAAGTACGAGTGTTATTATTGACACGATAGAAAGTTCGTTTTGCCTTGTTGAGACAAGATTCCATAAACGCAGATGGACAACACAGATCACTTCCAATACCGTTGATTTTTTCCAATTCGGCATCGATGTATTCCGGACTGACGATCCTAAGGGCGTGGAGAAACATTGATGAAAAAATGGCCTTCTTAGTGGGGGTGTCATGTCCCGAGTAAAAATGTACGTAGGACAAATTGTTTGTTGTTTTCCGATAGATACTAAACTTAAAACCTGGGCCGTAACCCTTTATGTACTTCAGTGTTCCTGAGGATGTCATTAGACGAAAGCGCTTGAGCACCATTTTGTGTTTCCTTTCCTTCGTGGTTTTATTCATCATATATATATATAATATATATATATATATATATGAGTCAGAAGTCCTGTTCAAAAATAACTATATAATAAATACTTTTGAAGCAGGACTTCTGACTCACCCTGTATATATAAATAATGGGTAATGTTGCAAATGGGAGGGGGTATTGCAACAAGGGGTGGGGGTATTCCCCCAAGTTGCATGAAGGGGTAGGGGGAAACCCCCAAGTTCCATGAAGGGGGTAGCTTTGAGGGAGAACATGGGACGGCCTCTCCCACCAAAGGGGTATCCTAACCTAAGAAGGTAAGACTTAAGCTAAGAAGGAGAGATAGAGAGAGAGAGAGAGAGAGAGAGAGAGAGAGAGAGAGAGAGAGAGAGAGAGAGAGAGACTATCCTTTGCCTGGCGCCAGCTGGACGCATAAGGCATAATACGAGCCCAGTTGTTGTTGTTGTTGACGTTATAAGAGGTGAAATTAGAGTTGTAGTAGTGATAAGAGAAAGTGGGGAAATGGGAAAGCCCAGGGTACCA
>JAJOZX010000418.1:1215000-1265000 GCA_023014485.1 Bathynomus jamesi
GATGGTTTGCATGATAAATTTGTGTATAACTATGTATAAACTACAATGTTGGTTAATTCTGTATAAAATAAAATGTCTCACAGTATTTTCTACTATATACTTTTATTACCATAGTTACGGAACACTGGAGTAACATTTACTCCGAGTAACAAGACATTCAGGACACCCTGTACGTAAAACTTAAGACTCCAGCAAAATATTTTCTGTATATAATAGTGATATTGAAAACCTAATTGTTAATATTTTTATATTAACAATAGCATAGGTATTAGAATAGCATAGGTATTAGGTGTTCATCCACCTAATACTAATTTCAATAGCTTTATAATTCACTTAGATAACATACTGGGATCGTTTAAACTATTTCACCCCCAACATACTCTTTTCAACAGTTACCACCCCAATGTTGATCTTTTCAACTATATCCCCCGCCCCCCAAAGTTTATACTCTGCAAATTAACCAAAATAAGATAAGAAAACAATAACAACAAATTTATTGTTTATTGCAAACATATAATAAATAGAGAACCATTATTTACATAGGATAAAATTTGAGTGCCCGGCTAGGTCAACTGTACGCCCTTGACAAGTGGTTAGGTTTAGTCGTGATATTTTCGTTAGTTTTAACGAAAATATCACGACCAAACCTAACCAATCGTCAAGGGCGTACAGTTGACCTAACCGGGCATTCAAATTTTATCCCCTGTAAATAATGGTTCTCTATAAACCGGAAATATGATAGAATATAATAGAATTTTCCAGATATGTATCTTATTTACATATCTTAAAAATTCTATTATGTAAATAAGATAAGTAAAACCTGTTGAATTATCTCCCCCTTAATATTGACCTTTTAAACTATGTCTCCCCCCTCTCTGAAGCTGGGGGGGGGGGGGAATAGTTTAAAAGATCCACATACTGTGCAACTTCGATAAATCGAATGCCATAGTTGTAGGTAACTTTAACATCAGTTTGCAATCTGAAACAATCTCTCATAAATTTTTAAACTTAATGAATTCTTTCTATCTTAGTCATACCATTACTAAACCCACTCGAGTCTGCAATTATGGCAGTCGAATAACAGAATCTACAATTGATAATATATTTGTAAATAGCACTACGTAAATTCTGGAATTATAGCCACAAACATCAGTGATCATTATCCTACTTACACTATATATACACAATAACATTGTTCAGGTTGCAAATAAAACAACTATTGATTACAGAATATTTTCAGAAGTTAACAAAAGAAAATTTATTGGCCCTGTAGAAAATACTCGATTTGACTGTGACGAACCTGCTGTATGAATGATCCAGATCATATGCTTCACTTCTGTAACACTTTACAGTATTCCATATTTTTAATAATTGCTTTCCTTTAAGGAGGAAAACAGTTTCGCCCAAAAGTGTTGCAAATCCATGGATCACTCCAGGAATTATCACTTTAATAAAGAAAGAGATAAATTATTCAAATTTTAATTACAAAGCAAAATTCCTGAAGTACAATATACTCAATATACATTAGAAACAAATTAACTAAATTAATAAAAATTGCGAAATATACTCGTAACTATTATCACGATCAATTTGTCCAACACAGAGAAGCCATGAAAAACGCATGGACAACTATAAAGTCTTCTCGGAAACGAAATTAAGAAAAATTCAATAGAAAAACTAAATAGTGGTAATAAAAAAATTACTGGTAATACTTCTATTGCAAACACTTTAAATAACCATTTTATTTCAATAGCTGGTAAGCTTTGTTCGCAGTTACTAAATAATGATCATTCGCGTTAGACTACGTGCCACCCAGCCCACTTAATTCATTTTCTTTTGTTCCTGCTACTCTATTGAGGTCCATTACTGGTGAATTAAAAAATGCAAAATATAATATCATAACATCCTTGTACATTGAAGCTTGTTAAAGATAAAATTTCCGTGACTTTGGCTAAAATTATCAATCAAAGTACGTATTTCCAAAGGAATATTCCCATCAATGCTGAAAATTGGTTGTGTATCACTCTTGTTTAAAGGGGATGATCCTGCACTAGCAACTAATTACAGAGTGGTATGTTCATTATCTGTATTCAGTAAATTTTTTGAGAAAATTGCAACACGTAGAATGCAGCAGTATTAGAATCATACTGTACAATTTATTATCTCCAAATCAATATGGTTTTCATAAAAATTAAACAATGGAAATGGCCATTTTAAATCTTATGAAAAGTGTAAATGTACTCTTAGCTAAAGAGAACAAAAAATAATTATTTCTCTATTTATGGTTCTATATACAGTATATGGTTGACCACCAATACTCTTCCTAAATACCAGTAAAACAAATTTCAGAATTTTTACTAATAAACGAAATGTGTATCTTGATGAACTACTGTAAATGTTGATGAAATCGTTGTAAAGGAATGTACTGTAACAAAATTTTCTGACTTATTGCTAGACAAGAATTTGTAGTGAATGATCATGCGCTGTAAATTTTTGGGAGTTCCATGAACTAGAGTCGGATTATAATGAACTCTCAAAGAGTGTATATATAAAGAACTAAATTGAACGAGCTCTTTTCCCTCTCCAATCATAACAAATAAGACTTCCAGAAAATGTGTACCGAACTCTCTTTTCGAATTAAAGCAACTCGTGAAAGTAAGACATTCCACTCCTAATTCATCAAAAAACAACTCGTTGCTTGTGTGTAAAGAGTTAATTTAATTGAAGTGGGGGGGGGGGAGCGCCATCTATTGGAGGAAATGTCAGTTAAGTCCATTTCAATTTATACAGTTGCGCTCATTATTCGTAGGACACTCTTGAGAACAGATAGAGACACCTGGCATATACAGGGTCATTCAAAAAGACGCAACAGTTTAAATTGCTTATATTTCGTAATATGGTTAACATACAGGAGTGATTTTTGTATTAGTTTACAGCGTACAATTGGGAGTTTATATTTAATGAAAAACATGTTCAATGTGTGAACCACCGGCATCCAAAACCATTTGCAGTCTACGTTGAAAGTTGGCAAGTACTGTGCGTAGAACGTCATGAGTGATTGTGCTGACAACAGATGAAATTTCCTTTTGCAGCTCACTAATTGTGAGAGGATTGTTTCTGTAAACATTATCTTTCAGATATCCCCATGAAAAACAATCACATGGGTTGATATCCGGAGAATATGGTAGCCAATACCATCCACAGGCAAAACGTTCAGGGAAGCGATTCGAGATGACGCGATCGTCAAAATATTCATTTAAGGTAATCAAAGTTGCATTTGAAGTATAGGGTCGAGCTCCATCCTGTTGGAAAAACATTTCCTCGAAATTATTAACCATGCCTTGAAGCAACGGGATAAAGTCTTCTTGAAGGAGGTGATGGTATCGTTCCGATGTCACCATCTCGTGGAGAAAAATTGGCCCAACAATTCCTTTAGCTGAAACAGCGCACCATACGGTGCATTTTTGCGGGTGTAATGGCGCCTCCATTATTGTGTTGGGATTTTCTGATGCCCATATTCGCATATTTTGCTTGTTTACATAACCTTTGAGTTAAAATGCGCCTCGTCAGTAAACCAGATGTTTTCTAGAACCGCAGGGTTTCTTTCCAAGAATTGCAGAAATGAACCACAAAAATCATTTCTAACAGCTTTCGCTCGCTCAGTGAGCGTCTGATGCATTTGAAGTTTATATGGAAACATGCCCAGATCTTTCTTTAATATCCTGTTGGTCGATGAACGGGATATTTCCAATTGTTGAGAGAGACGGTTAACAGATTTCTGAGGACTTCGCGTAACTGCCTCCTTTACACGTTTAACGTTATTCACTGATCTTGCGGTTCTCTTCCTACCCACAACGCCTTTCTCATTGTCGGTTGCAG
The DNA here is from genome assembly GCA_023014485.1 of Bathynomus jamesi. Taxonomy (NCBI): domain Eukaryota; kingdom Metazoa; phylum Arthropoda; class Malacostraca; order Isopoda; family Cirolanidae; genus Bathynomus; species Bathynomus jamesi. The sequence goes on from JAJOZX010000418.1 coordinate 1,218,880, forward strand.
TAGCCGTATTTTCAAACTTTTGAACTAGCCTATATATCGTAGATCTGTTCGGACCTTTCCTGCAGTTGAATTTCTTGCAAAAATTACGTTGAACTTGAACTGCACTGCCGGTAGCATAAAACGTTTTCACTATAAACACACGTTGTTGTAAAGTGTACATCTTCCTAAACACTGACTAATGACGCGCTACTACACCTTAGGCTACAAGAGTCGTTCGCCTAGCGTCTTACGCTACTAGGCCTAAGCGGTAACAAAACTCCCAGGTGTACGCTGTAAACTAATACAAAAATCATTCCTGTACGTTAACAATATTACGAAATATAAGCAATTTAAAATGTTGCGTCTTTTTTGAATGACCCTGTATTTAATGACGTGAATAAAACAATGTTCTTTTATATTCTATAAATAAAACCATATGTGATGACAGTGTTCATGATATCGGTAAGCCTGTAATCCTCTTTTTAACTGATATTTCAATGAATAAACACTGTAACAAATAATATGCAATGCAACAGCACGTGTTAAACATTGTCAGCATGTTCAATTTACCATCTCCCAGATAAGACATATTGGTTGAATGCAACGTAACACGGAAGTGGTAGTTATCAGCTTAAAAGGAAGCCAATATATTGCATTGTCGTGTGTCTCACACACTTGCAAGAGTACTACCTGAGTTTTCTATATTATGATTTTGCCTAGGGCGTCGTTAGAATTGCCAACTGAACGAGAGATGAGCGAAAATATCCACTAGCCCATATGTGGCCCATACCGGGGTTCAGCGAAAAAACATTAAGGGTTCTGAGATGTTGTGTAATAAATATTTAACATAACATACTGAAGCCCAGTAGTTCAGAATGGTAGAATGGAAATAAAGGGGTATATTGTCACAAGCAGTGAATAATTTATTATATTTGTTCGTAACGATATGTAACTGGTTTATTACATAGTTTTCCATCATTGTGCTTACAAAACGAAGGGGAATAGAATGGATAGAGAATATCTGGGTTCCACATTAATCCACAATATCTTACATGTTGCTCACAGGGTCCTTCGACCTAGAAAAGGTTGAAAAACACTGCCACAGATGTATGCTAGACTTTGTAAGTGTGTGATGGTCCGTGGAGCACAGTGGCTCCCAAAGTGGGGGTAATTGACCCCAAGGGGATAATTTTGACATTTCCCGGGAGTAAAAAGGAATTCCTGAAAATTGTTTTTATAGTGTTCGTTTTATGAAAAACTTGTTTTTTCGAGTTAGACCGTTTAACTCTTTAGGTCGTGGATACACTGTTACAAAAGACGAACTGCTACACCACCAGGAGAATTATAGAGACAGATTGTCACACGCTGGTTCTCTGAGCAAAGAAATATCGACCTTCTGGACTGGCCAAGTAAGGGTTGTAATATGAACCCCATCGAGAATATATGGACCAATATTGTAAATTTGTGGGAACCAGCGGAGGAGCAAACAACGGACCAGCTTTTACAACACACATTTAGTGAGTGGAAGGTGCTTAGGAAGAATCAATAGCTGGTACATAATCATATTGCTTCTGTACCGCATCCACTGCAGAAAGTCATAGAAACAACGATGGCTGGACAAGATATTAAATTTGTTGTGTTCATGTATAAAATATCTCCAAATACAATGGTAATTATGAATGTGTAACACCTTTGCAAAATTGTCAAATATCATCGTTTAAATGGCTCTACGGTATATTTATTGATATGAATCACTGTAATAGTTTTATTTTCTGTAATTCTCTCCTTTGAGGTGAGAGACCGCAAAGAGTCACAGCTGCAGTGGTTCAACACTTAAGTTGTAACATGGAACTTATTAATACAAAACAATTATATGCATTTATGATGCTGCCTCAATACAAAACATTCTTCACTTCTAAATAATATTTCTCTCAGTGATTGTTTATTACTATATCAGTGTTGCTGATCTAGAAATAGTATTTGCCTCGGATATAACAATGCCATACCAGTAATATCCATTCAGCTGTCGTCCATTTGCCAATTGGAAGATATTCTAAGCAGTGACGTATGAAACCTACAGATACCCATCAATCTGGTAATGTTATAATGTTATTAAAATTTAATATGCACCAAAACATATTTTTTCATTCATAAACTGCCTATATATGGATTTATATATATCAGGTTTTTGCTCTGTCTTTGTTATAACACAAAATAACATCTAAATCTATGTTCAATATTAAATGTAAATAAATAAATAAATACACAGGGGATAGGTGGTGCATGTCGTGGAATTTGCTCAGGGGGCAATAATGCCTACCTACGGCTCTGTTTTTGTACGAGTACATTGAAATTCAATTCGTTCAGGATGACACGCTTGCCAGTATTTATGTTTCCTTAGTAATATGTAAACCAGAGTGATGAACGGAAGTAATTATGTTCTAAAGACATTTGGCAATGAGTTCACAAACCAATCAGCGCTCACTCACTAAACATGCATCCATAAAATGTTACAACCGTTTGTAGTACACACAACAAATATATGCCAGGTGTCGCTCTCTGTTCTCAAGCGTGCCATACGAATAATGAGCGCAACTATACATGCATATTAATTTTATGTTAATCAAGAACAACATACTAACAGCAACCTCAGTTGTCGCTGAAGATTAGAATTTTGCGAGCCACCATGTTACTTACTCGGCCACGAGACGTTAATATATGATGAGTTTTGTATACAGTATATACTCTTTCGCATTCATTTTAGTCTGTGTTCTTCAACACGTTTACTTTTCCCATTGCGGTGGAGGTTAGCCAAGTGCGGTGGGGTTAAGGGACCCGAGCCTAGGATACCTTAGTCCAAGTCATTACGGGAGGTTGGCCGGCCCGCCGCAACGTCGTGGAATTAAATTGTACGAACATTTCGCCAGCTCTGGAATTTGAACCAGCGACTCCAGACTAACAAGCCAACCCGACCGAGCGAGCGCTCCAACCACAAAGCCACGAGACGCTTAACTATCTAAGTGAGCGTTATGAAGCATTTGGACTCAATATTCCCGCGATCTGTTATGTTAAATTAGACTTTTACAATTGATTCTTGTAATATTCATAACAATTATTGAAATAAATGTTTAAAGTGCTTTGGTTGGGTTGTTTACTTAATAATAATTAATTATTTATAAAAAAATCTACATTAAATGCACATTTTCAGCTTCTATAAGAAAAAATACAACAAACTTTTTAATGCTTAAATTACATTTAATATTTGAACGAACGCACGACTAGAGGTCTGCACGGGCATAAGTAGGACCATAAGCCCATTCCCTGCCCGGACCATGGGACGGGTCTGGGCGAGCTTGTTGAAAGCATGACGGACACAGGCAGGGTATGGGCTGAAAATGTAGTGTTTGGCTGCGGGCCTGGGCGTGTTCGGGCTTCAACTTTTTTCAACAGTGTAATGAATGATAAAAAATGAAAAAAATTATATAATTTAAAATATATACATATTTTTTTTTAAATGCTGCTAACATTAATTTTATAGTTGCTGTTTGTCATAATACACGATTTCGATAGTCACACACCTACAATACTATACAGTATATGGCAATGGCATAGTGTTATAGGTCGGTAACAGTGTCAAATGCGGGCCGGGTACATGTTTTGTAAGCTGCCCGGACCGGGCCAGACACAAAATCCACAGATACAGGCAGGCCCGTGCAGACCTCTATATACGATGCACTTACAGTTGAGTGAAAATTAATTTTCCGAAGAGAGTAAATTGTTATCATTTGGAAGCTCGATAGCCTCTCTAAGGAAGTAAGGAAATTGACTCCGGAAATTTACAGTGTGTAAATTATATCTCAAAAAGACTTCCTTATATAACGTACCGCACCCTGGGTATGGAGAAATTTCGCTAACAACGCTTTAAACAGCATCTTTGTCATCCAAAAATGAACAATAAGAATAATAATAAATTCAGAGCTGGGCACTTGCGGTTTTTTTTGCGGTACTGCGGTACTGCGGTACTACCGTGTTGGTCGGTACCGCGGAAAGTACCGCGGGAAATTTGAATGCGGTAGCGGTACTGCTGTATTTTCAGCGATCCTTTGCGGTACTGCGTTATGCGGTACCGGTTTGGTAGTGCGGTAGTAGTACCGCAGTACCGCAGTACCGCAGTAATAATCTTATATTATAAGATTATTACCTGAGGCTAATTTCCATGATCATTCAAGCGCATTATTTAAAGAGCTAAAACTACTAAAGCTCAAAGAACTGACACATTTCATTTAAAATGTCTAATCTAGGATTAAATATACATTACTTGTTTATTATTTATTCGTGTCTACTATTTATTACTTATTCTTTTTGCTGCATTGGTATCATATCCTTAATAATGACTGTCTAATTTGGTTCGTACCTATAATAATAAGTTAAGATTAATATATACTCTATTTCCATTATTAGTTTGTTTGTGTATTATCATAATCTGAACATAACTTAACACGCATTAACCCTTTAACGCCAGAGGTCTTTTCCAAGACTGAATAAAATCGACTGGCGTTAGCCAGAACAAAATTAGTAAAGTGAGACTGTGCACTGAAAGGTTAACGGTCAAATTATATAAACCAAATAGTTCAGTTGAGAATATTGTATTATTGTGATAACAGAAATTGTAACATTATAATATTAATTTTATAAATAAATTTATAAAGGTAAATAAATAACAAAATAAATAGCTTCACAATGATTTAATGACTTCATAATGATTTAATGACTTCACAATGATTTAATGACTTCACAATGATTTAATGACTTCACAATGATTTAATGACTTCACAATGATTTAATGACTTCACAATGATTTAAATTCATTGCCTAATTTTCAGCTATTAGTTCATTTATGTATTTAAAATTAATTAATATTTCTTATTCATGATTTATATATTTTTAATCTTAACCCTCTATGAAGCAATGTTTTATCTTCAATTAAGAGCCCAGTAAAGCCTAAGGATTACGGGCCAAATTAAGTAAAATAAATAGTCCAATTTCACAATTATTTACTTTATGTTAAAATTATTGTAACAACAAAAATGGTAAAATTGCATTTATTTTGTAAATAAAGGTTTGTTTATTCATTCATTCATTCATTCAATTCAAGCTTCTGAAATGTGCTGGGTTCGAACTCAAAAACCCACTTCTAATCCGAAGGTTCTGAGTTCGAGTCTCGGCTCGGCCTTCGTATTTTGCCGATTAAGGTGCTTCTCTGGTCCTTGGTGAGTAGAGCTTCTGACCCCACGTAAAGCTGTAGGACTCTTCCGTTATGCTACCTATTTCGTTATGGAGGAGGTTGAACAACCCCAAACATTATTATTATCATCAAACTTTATAATGACATTAATTTCATTCTTGTAATATAAAGATTCTTCATCACGTTTACCTCGTAAGCCCTTCCTTACCTATAACAATGGCACTGATAAGCGGCACTCCATTACAACTAAAAGGTGACAACCGAAAACAGGAAGAGCAAAACAAAACAGTTTTAGCGATTAAAAAATGATCCGAAAGCAACATTTTATTTTAAAACTATTTACAATTTCGTAAACAATTCTAACCTCCGTGAAATGAAGAATCATCGCGTGGAACACCTGAAAGGTTCGCAGGAAAGTTTGTACATTTTTTAGTAATACTTTAGAAGCAGATGTTAGGATTTAGCGTGACCTAATTTACTGAAGTTGGGTTGACCATAATGTTGGTTATCTTGTGTCACAAACTCTGAAAGTTTTTGAAAAGAGGGTTTAACATAACCTTTGACACCAGCAGAGTAGTAAGAGAAGCAATTAATAAGAAATTAATTATTATTATTATTATTATTATTATTATTATTATTATTATTATAAAAACTTATGATGAACTTGAAACATTATTTAGAAGGCCCTTTTTCTCCATTCACGTCAACATCAAAGAACGTCAACGAATATTAACTTTCGAGCTCATTCGCAAATTTAATTGACGCAATAATTTGACATTTCGAAACGACCCCAGAACGAAGCATCATTTGATTATGTTGTAAAAGTTTGCGCATTGAAATAAACTAATTATTTAACGCAGTGAAGTGGAAGTAATTTACATCTGTAAAATCATTTACGTTATTTTTTTGACTAATCCATTTTCTTTTCATAATTTGAATGCGTTATAAGCGAATTCTGGGAAGACTTACGTAAACCTATTTCTTTATTATAGAACGCGTTGCAGCAAATAAAATTTAATGCATTTAATGCACTTTTTATATCAAAATTAAATGAACATTCATATGTTTTTAAAATTATAGATATATACAATTATATATATATATATATATATATATATATATATATATATATATATATATATAATATATATGTATATATATATATATATACACACCAAATTTATCTCTCACCAGGATTCGAAACCGGACCCTCTGATTCGGAAACACGGGAGTTGACAATTCGGCTACGACAGGATAAAGTTAATAACAACCTAGCAATATTTCATCACCCGAGGGAAACACCTAACTCTTTCGCGTGCAGAGGTATTTTAACGTTATTAACCCCTTGCACTCGAACCAATGGGCAATATTTAATTAAAATCTATTTGGCAAACACGAGAGTACCATTGGATGGGAATATAAACGCATAATCGCACATTTTTGAGTATGCAAAATTTATCCATCCCTCACCAGGATTTGAACCGTGCCCTCTGACTCGGAGACACGGGCGTTGACCATTTGGCCAGATAGATGGGAAAATACCTTTTACATTTTACATACTTTTTACATAACCATTTCTAAATCAGTATAAAAAAAATCTACATTATCTTTGACAAACACGTCTTTTAAAGAACATGTCGACGTGCAATGCTGCCAACAATGATTAACGAATTCACCTGATACAAACATACTCAATGTAGGTCCTTTAGTTACGAAATTATACGTCGTGTAAACTTATTTTCTGACCGCCCCTCGTAGAATATGCTACAACATCCATACCTCATTGGGTAAAATCTTTCTTTATAAGAGGTCTGAGGATACATTTTTAAAACACGACAGTAATAACACGCAATTATACAGTAAGTTTGGTTTTGCAGCCTTCATCCAGCCATCGAAAAAGTACCTTAATAAGAATAAGAGACTTAGGCTCTCCCCAGCATACAGACGTTATAGGATTGAAAACAAGGATCACCTGAAGATCAGGGCCCCCAGCCTTCTTTAGTTAGCCTTATAAGGCTAACTAATGAAAATATCACGACCTAACCTAACCAATCGTTAGGTCAACTGTACGCCCTTGACTATTGGTTACGTTAGGTCGTTATTTTCGTTAGTTAGCCTTATAAAGCTAACTAAAGAAGGCTGGGGGCCCTGATCTTCAGGTGATCAGAAAACAAATTAAAGTTGTAAATACGTGGTTCCTAAAATACGTGCGATAAAAATAGAGAAACACGCAACTTTTTATATTCCTGTTATATACAGTGGCGCTCATAAGTATCGGTACAGAGAAATATTTCAGTTATATTCGTCCTTCTCTTTTGTACCATGCATTGGATAGTTGTGAAAGTTAACCGTTCGTTTGGAAAAATTTAATAAATAAAAAACTTTGTTGAACTCCAACATATAATGCAAAACATCAAAGAATTTGAGTAAAAATAAAAAAAAGAAGTTAAAATTGAAAAGTTTTCGTGCATTTACTTACAAAATTATTTAATACTTTGTGTGTCCACATTTTGCTTGAATGACTTCAGTGATTGGTTTTGGGGATTTTTCTACAAGGTTTCGACATCTCTCAGTAAAAATTTTAGCAATTCTTCTAAAGAAATTTTTTGTAATTCATTCAGATTCGAAGTTTCTCTTGCGGACACCTTTTTTCAAATGAAACCATAAGTTCTCGATCAAATTGAGATTTGTGCTTTGACTGGGGCAATCGAGAAGCTTGAAATTATTTTGTTGAAGCCATTTCATGGTGCTCTTAATTTTGTTTTGGATCATTATCTTGTTGTAGTACCCATTTGCGACCTATTTGCAACTCTTGAACTAAAGACAATACATTTTCTTCTAAAATTTTCTGGTATTTCTTCTAATTCAAGATTCCGTTGATGACAACCAACTTTCCTGGACCAGAAGCAGTAAAATATCCCCAAAGAAGCAAACTACCACCAGCATGTTGAACCGTATGAAGGATGTTTTTTTCGTCGAATGCGGTATTCGATTTTCGCCAAACATACCATTGCTTGCTGTTCCCGAATAATTCAATTTTGGTCTCGTGTGTCCAGAGAACTTTCTTCCAGAATGCAAATCCATCATTTTGATGATTCTTGGCATACTTTAAAGAAGCTTCTTTGTGCGTTTTTCGTAGCAGAAGTTTTCTTCGTGGAACTCTTCAATGCAGATCACTCTTTCTCATTGTACGACGTATATTTTAATGTTTGGCAAATGTCTTCTGCAGTCACTCGTGGATTCACAGCAGCGATTCTTTCAATCCGTCTAGGTGTACGTCATGAAATCTTGTAAGGTCGTCCACACCTTGGTAGAGTTTTGATTGTTCCAATCTTTTTATTTCTTTGCATTTTAACTTTTTTTTTATTTTCCTCAAATTCTTTGGTGATTTACATTATATGTTGAAGTTAAACTAACTTTTTATTTGTTGAAGTTTTCCAAACGAACAGTAAACTTTTCATAAATATCCTATGAATGACACAAAAGATAAGGACGAATATAACTGAAATATTTATCTGTACGGATAGTTATGAGCACCACTGTACATATTTGGTGTAATTCCCTACGGTTTGGGAATCATTTCCACAAGCATATTTTCTACTAAGCTGTTAGCTGTTAAAATATTTTTTGCGTTTCAATTCATGAAAATATAATCAAAATGAATAAACTGTGCTTAATATATATGAAGTAAAATCATTATAATTGTTTAAAATATACCATTGGACAATATGTGGTACATTAAAAACTTTAATGTGTTTCTAAAGATTTATTAAATGTTTTACAACCGTATAATTATAATTATTTCTTATCATTGAAGATAAATGGACAATAAAGTAAATAATAGATCAGTACATATTTAAAAGTAAATAAAAGTATTATAAAGGTCTGAAAATTTTATATATATGTATTTTAGCTTGAAGTGAGCGATATAGATCAGTCTACCCTGATAAAGAGAATTATTTCTAATTTTCTTCTCCAGACTTTCCCCACTTTTCCCACTTATCTCTTTTTCTTCTAAAGATTTTGACTCTACTACAATAAACTTTAGGTATATAATAAAAAAGCTGGATCTAATTAAGAACTTAAAAATTATACCAACGTCATCCCTCTGTGTTAGGGTTGGTTGCTGATGTGCCTGAGATCAAGTCAGATTTTAATGACCTAGAGTCCAGTGGTTCCCAACCGGTTTTGGCTTATGGCCCCCTTAGGAACCTTATTTTTTCCTGTGGCCCCCATAAACATTATTTTCAGTAGGTAATATGCAGATTTAACTCTATTTTACAAAATAACATTTTCCTGTGGCCCCCTTCAAATGTGCCATGGCCCCCAGGGAGCCATATGGCCCCCGGTTGGGAAACACTGAGTCCTAGACTCTGGAATGAGAGGTCACAGAGATATAAAACTTGGGATTCTTAGTTCTTTCTTAAAAAGGCATCAAATTTTAATTTTGTATGAGGTGACTCTTGTCCGATTACAGTAATTAAATATTAATAAGAATTTTAATACGAGTGTTTCGTGTTTCGAATGGTAGGGCAGTTCCCCAACAGTGCTATGACTCCAATGAGTCCTGGGTTTGGGCCTTAATGCTGCCTAGAGCTTGGTGGATCTCTTTCTGTATCCTGCATCAGAACAGAGCGGCAGGTTCCCCTACCCATGAACTCCTTGAGTGATATGAATATTTATTGTTGAATAACGTATGTAATCATCCTGGAATGAACAAGATTGGTTTGTTTACTATACATATATAATTTGTGTGGAGAGAGGAAACAGTGCTGATTTGACCTGTATGATCCATGTTTTGATAAAACGCTTGTCCTTGGTGGCGAACAGTGATTAGTGTTAAGAGCTTATAACGGCGAAGGTTCACTTTACTTCAAACGAAGGGTTCGAACTCTGTCACTCTTTAGGCTTTAATCAACGTTCTCATACTAAATTGATTTTTAAATATTTGAATAATCAATATGGAACTATTAAGTTTTCGATAGAGTTGTGAATAAGCAGAGTTGTTTCCGAATTTATCTCAACTTTTGTCCCATTTTATTTGTGAATGTATAAAATTTTCGTGTGTTTGGCGAATTTGTTTGGGTATCATCTCGTTATCCTTGTTTCAGGTGTTCGATATCTGTTGTATTTTTTGAGACATTATACGTCTTCTTGTAGGTCTATTAGTCGGTGGTTTGAATCTCTGTAACTATAGAAGAGAAAGTTCATGATCTTGGACCATTGAAGCTCTTTTGGGTTTTTACTTCATATTACTTTTAGGGGACTATATGTATATATAACTTACTTTATGCTGTTTTCGAACGATAGTTCAAGACCGTAGTGAGATCAATGCCTTCTGCAGCATTTCGCTTCATTTCTAGGATTTGGTGGAAGAAGGTTTCCGTTCTCCTCCTCTACCCTGTAGCCAGCTACACATGACTGCTCAGGGCCTATGCCCAGGAACCTGGCCAACTACTAATATATATACAGGCCCTCTCAGAGGTCCAGAGAGGCCCGGGCCACTTCCAGCTTTTGAGGCCCACAGCTAAACCCGATTATTACTTTCACTGCAAAACATTATATTCAAACCTGAAAGTTTCTAAATTTGAGGCTCCCCCCCCCCTTAAGCTTAAGGCCCAGCCAAATGGTCCTCCTAGCCCCCCCTCTGATAGGCCTGTATATATATATATATATATATATATATATCAGGAGAAAAATGATGCATGAAGGCTTTGTTTCCCTGCATGTACAAACAAACATGTGGTCGTGAATGGATGGTGGGGCTCCGGTACGCAGGCGGATGAAGGGGTTGGTACGCCGTAAGCGCGTGGGCGGGGTTTTTTGGGTTCCAGGTGTTGCTCTAGGGGACTACGGCATCCCCTCAGAGGCTACGCCATCCTGAAATATATTTTATGAACGCTTATGAGGTCTCCCTTAGCCTGACCTACCCTTAGGTTAGGTTAGTTTAGGTTAACCTAACCTAACCCGTCTCAAATACACCTCATCAACAGCCGTGAGGACCGCGTGATGTCATCATGCCAAACGTTTCCATAAATATATCTCATCCGTACGTAAGAATCTGAAGGGGAAATTTCAAATCGATCCAGTTTTGTTTTTCTAAATGTCACTATATTAATCTCTTTTATTACAAAAATAAATGAAATGCTAAAAATGTATTTAGCATATAATATTTTTTGCACACGAGTTGAATGGAACAACGCTCTCCGTCGATCAGCGAAGTTAAGCGACTTTAGGATCTGAACCAAGCGATGAGTTTTGCGGATTTGATTCAACTGATTCGGCTGAAGACAATTAGAAAACTTCTATATTACTAGATTCCTCAGATGAAAAAAATGGAGGACCATTCAGTGAAAAATCTTGATGAAGTTTTAAATTAATTAATTAAACAATAAAGAGGAAGCAGCTTCATTACAAGATGAATCATTTACTGAAGTTGAATGGAAGAAATTTGATTCTAGGCAACAAACATTTCAATTCATAGGAAATGAGAGGCTACCAAAAAGGTTAATTCTCATCGCACGTTCATCAGACTTATATCAAAATATTTGTCAGATGAAAAACTTTGTAGAATTAATGTAAACTCATATATAGTGTCAGTACAATTTGTTTGACATGGCTATAAATTTTTAGTTGCTTGACAATCAGACGTGAGTAACATGGCTTTCCCTAGCACAATCTATGTTAATCACATGTGTTTGATGTAGTAGTCACTGTGTTGATAATAAAAACCCACCCTAATAGACAGAGTTTATTTCCACAACAGTTTCGTTGCCCACTGGCATCCTCTTCGGGTGGCTACAGAAATACGAATTAACCAAAATCAAGAGGGAAAACAGTCCAGGGACCATTAAGAAATTCGCACCTAGGTTAGATCCCGTTCACCCGACACCGGAAGGGCATTTTTTTTTTTATTAAAGGGACCCGCTTATAAGTACATTCGCACAAACTTAAAACTATCTTCTTGTTCAATACATACAGATTCATTATTTTATTTTTTTACATAATTATTACATTTATTATTACATTTATTACATTTAATATTGCATTATTATTTATTACAGAAATTATAAATTTATTATTACATTGATAATTGCATTGTTGTTTATTATACAGAAATTATAAACCGAAAAAACGAATGAAAAGGCGAGGAGGAAACAATCCAGACACCATTAAGAAATTCGCACCTAGGTTAGAGCCCGTTCCCCGACACCAGAAGGGCATTTTATCAAAGGGTCCCGCTTATAAGTACATTCATACAAATTAAAACCATCTTCTTGTTCTATACATACAGATTCTATTATTTTGACATAATTACTGCATTTATTATTGCATTTACTTTTTTTTTTAACATTTATTATTATTACCTGTACACTTATTATTACATTTATTTTATTACCTTTGTTATTACATTTATTGCATTTACATTTATTTCTACATTTATTACTTCCATTATTATATTTACATTTACGTTTATTATTCCATTTACATTTTACTGAAAAAACGAATGAACCAAAAGCGAGTAAGGAAACAATCCAGAGACATTTAAGAAATTCACACTTAGGTTAGAACCCGTTCACCCGACACCGTAAGGGATTTTTTGACCAGGAATCTCATTAGAGGGTCCAGCTTATAAGTACCTTCGCACAAATTAAAATTATCCACTTGTTCTATCCATACAGATTCTATTATTTTTCGTTTGACATAATTATTGCATTTATAAAGTAACTTACTTGATTCCCAATCTATAGCATGATCATCTTGGCTGGCGTGATAAAAAATTGCATTATTAGTTTCTCCTACGTATACTAAATCACAACTTTTACAGGGAATGCTGTAGACACAGGCTTCTTCCTGTTTTGCAACGTTATTCCTAACCAATTTACTTTTTACGGTGGACGAATATTTGAACGCCAAAGCAAACTTAAAATCTTTCGTCAACGGTTTTACTCTTTCTAAGCCGGCAATGTAAGGCAAACTCACATATTGTTTTTGGTTAAATGAAGGTTCCCGAGGGGCATAAAAAGATTTTCTGGCTTTAAAATACGCCTTTCTGATAAACCACTCAGGATATTTTAAATCCTTAAAAATGTTCCAAATTTTTTAATTTTCCGGGTCCAGCAAATGTGGGCTACAAATCCTGAGTGCTCTTAGAAACATGGAAGAAATAATTAAGCTTTTAACCCCTTCATCATGATATAAAAAATAATGAATGTACGAATTACAATAAGTAGGTTTTCTATAGACCGTGAAATTGGGTTTTCCGCTTTCGTTAATGACCAAAACATCTAGAAAAGGTAATTGTTTGTCGTTCTCCCATTCATATTTGAATTTAATAGAGGGAACAAGATTATTTAATGACTGAAAGAAAGTGTCAAAGTTGTTCCAGTGGTCAGGCCAAAATGAGAAAATATCATCTACATAACGAAACCAAATTAGATTCCTGGGACATATTGTTTGCAACAATTCCGACTCATAATATTCCATGTATAATGTACTCAGTATTGGGGATAAAGGGGACCCCATTCCCATACCAAAACGTTGCAAATAAAATTCTTCGCCGAAGCAGAAGGCATTATTGGTGACAGAGTTTTATCAGTCCTAAAAATACAGATGTGGGCATGCCTAGTTCTACGTTACATGTTGGAAATTTTCTATCTAAAAAACTATGTACATCATCATCAGTTTTGACGTTGAGTCCTTGTTTACGAAAGTTCCCATTGATGATGTACTTAGTTGTGATTTAGTACTTAGTTGTGATTTAGTATACGTAGGAGAAACTGGAAGAAATATTGAAACCTGTATTAAAGAACACAAATATACCTTCAGAAGTTGTAATACTAATAATGCAATTTTTTATCACGCCAGCCAAAATGATCATGCTATAGATTGGGAATCAAGTAAGTTACTTTATAAATGCAATAATTATGTCAAACGAAAAATAATAGAATCTGTATGGAAAGAACAAGTGGATAATTTTAATTTATGCGAAGGTACTTATAAGCTGGACCCTCTAATGAAATTCCTGGTCAAAAAATCCCTTACGGTGTCGGGTGAACGGGTTCTAACCTAAGTGTGAATTTCTTAAAGGTCTCTGGATTGTTTCCTTACTCGCTTTTGGTTCATTCGTTTTTTCGGTAAAATGTAAATGGAATAATAAACGTAAATGTAAATGTAATAATGGAAGTAATAAATGTGGAAATAAATGTAAATGCAATAAATGTAATAACAAAGGTAATAAATTAAATGGAATAATAAGTGTAAAGGTAATAATAATAAATGTTAAAAAAAAACGTAAATGCAATAATAAATGCAGTAATTATGTCAAAATAATAGAATCTGTATGTAGAGAACAAGAAGATGGTTTTAATTTGTACGAATGAACTTATAAGCGGAACCCTCTAATAAAATGCCCTTCCGGTGTCGGGTGAACGGGATCTAACCTAGGTGCGAATTTCTTAATGGTCCCTGGTCTGTTTTCCCTCTTGTTTTTGGTTCATTCGTATTTCTGTAGCCACCCGAAGAGGATGCCAGTGGGCATCGAAACTGTTGTGGAAATAAACTCTGTCTATTCGAGTGGGTTTTTATTATCATATTTTGACCTTCACGTAGAAAAGTGAAGTTTTTTGCAGTCACTGTGTTAAACTATCTCAGCATGCGTATCAGAGCGTTTAATCTTCAAAAGAAGACAGAACTTTGGGCGAAACTGTATGCTGCAAGATTGTAGCCTGGAGGAATAATATATATATATATATATATATATAGTACCAAACCTCAAGCTAAACCCAATTACCATCCAAACAACGCTAGAAAATAGTAAAGGAAGAATGTGTTGTGTTCCAAAATTAAAGGCTCGACAAGGGATCTCCTCAACTCTGAAGGAAAATAGCTTGGTCGTCAGGGGGCCGAGAATTTTGAACCAGCTTCCAAAGGACCTCAGAAACGTTACAGGTGTCAAAGTTGAAGTCTTCAAGAGAAGACTAGATGCCTGGCTCAGGACTGTACCAGATCTACAGATCTACAGAAGCTAAGGCTAACAAATACCCTAAGATCCACTCTAAGGCTAGCCCGAGAGAAAGGAAAAAGTAGGGGGTTAAGAGAAGAGAATAAGGGGTTAAGTAAGGAGCAACACCTATCATTCGTGGGTTAACATTCATTCAGAAAAAGAGGAAAAAAGTCTCACCATCATCATCCGCCGGCCACTGCCGACAAGTCAGAAAAATAGTCGGAGAAAATAGGAGAGGGGTGAAAGATGAAAAGAAGTAAAATAAGAACGCTTACAAACCATGCAAACACAGTCTTAACTCACTGTCATACCATGCAAACTACAAACATGCAAGTAAAGAGAGTTACAGACATGCAAGAAAGGAGAAAAGAAAAAAAAAGTAGGTACAGTTAAACAAAAAGTGGGTTAGTTTACGCTACGAGCTACATCTACGTTCGTGTTAGTCTAATTTTTTTTTTTTTTTTTTTTTTTTGCTGGCATCACACGCTGGCATGTCACAAGCTGGCATTCATCGTCAACAGACTCATCCTCGAGCACCACCACCAGAGCTCCTGTTGTTAACTTTCTTTTTTAATTTTAAACAACGTTAATACTTTTAAAATGTCTGTCAAGACGGTTCTTAAACATATTAACGCTGGTAGAATGAACGACTGACGCGGGAAGATTATTCCATTTATCGATTACTTTAAACGTAAAGAAGTTTTTAGCGATATTAGTAATGAAACGTCTGCCACGCAACTTAAATCCGTTATTGCGAGTATTACTATTATCGAAAGTGAACAATTTATCAAAATTTACGTTATCGACGTTATTAACGATTTTGAAAACTTCAATAAACTCCCCCCTTAATCTCCTAGTTTCGAGTGAATACAAGTCTAACTCTTTAATCCTATCTTCATAAGGCTTATTGCGCAATGACGGAATAAGCTTCGTGGCACGACGCTGAACCCTTTCTAACCTATCAATATCCTCACGCAAGTACGGGCACCAAAACTGAACTGCATATTCTAAATGAGGCCTGACTAGGGACTTGTAAAGGGGCATATAATATCCTTCGATTTAAATTCGAACTTACGCGCTATGAAGCCTAACATCCTATTCGCTTTTGTACGGTGGAAAGCGCAAGAGAGCAACTCGCTCCTCCACCAAGCCAGGACTAGAGGCGGGGCCACCAGCTTGACCTTTGTGTGAAGAAAGACCGACGCACGGAACCCAAACAAGGTTAACAAGGTGTATATATATATTTATCATACAGATAAATAATTTCTTTTATTTTCAAACAAATTTCCCCTCAGTATATTATATATATATATACACACAGTATATATATATATATATGTGTGTGTGTGTGTGTGTGTATGTGTGTGTGTGAAAGAGAGAGGAAGCGAGAGAGAACACACCTGTGCTTTAGAACAAGTGAAGTTGACAATGAAACGATTAGGGTCTGAAGAGTTCTCTCGGGTATAAGGTAGCAATCCTTTAATTAAACGTTAAAAAAAGATTAAGTTATGTTCACTTCAACTTATTAAGAAGTATACGGCATAAAAGTTCTTTAGAGATGGGCCCTAAAGCCGATGAGTAAGATGTCAGGTGTCAGGTAACAGCAGGTGTTCCTGTTGGAACAGGTGAACCTGAAAATGAAAATGAAAAGATTGGAGGCTGAAGGGTTCCATCGGGTAGAAGATCGAAACCCTATAATTAAGCTTTAAAAGAAGACTAACTTGTGTGAAGGGAGGTTTTTAATCTTTTAAAACTATAGAAACGATGAAATACCTATATATAAATAAATAAAGCTTCTCCCTTCATCTTATTCATGCGTACATATACATATAATGTTTGGAGAGAAGAATTACATATATAAAAAGTTTTTCAATTGTTCGCAGCTGGCCTTTATGCGTGTGTACGCGCATGTACTTGCTTCTATATATATAAAAACGGGCAATGACCACTTTACGAAGGTTCGCTTTACGAAAATCTGCAATTACAAATGACACTAATTTACACCAATTATTCAATGCGGACATGCCCGAATGATGCGCCCGCATAGCAACGCGCAAAATAGCTTTCTTGTCTTTCGTTTAATATGAAAATGATTTAATATTAATTATTTTTAATATCTGTATGCTTATTCCTCCTTTAAATTGCAAAAACTTGTCTATTTTCGTGAATATTTAGGTGTTGGGATGTTGGGAGCCGAGTCAGGAATGAATTAACCCGTATTACATTAATTTCTATGGAAAAGTTGTGTTCACTTTACGAATTTTCGCTTCACAAACGGTTTCCAAGGAACCAATTGATTCGTAATTTGGGACAACATATATATATATATATATATATATATATATATATATATACACACATATATACTTTTTTATATATACACAGTGTGTGTGTGTGTGTATGTGTATGTATGTGTGTGTGTGTGTGTGTGTAAATTCGAAAGACGAAGATGTGAATGGGCTGAGCGTTCAAATCCTGCATTGTTGCAACCCTCTCCGACCTGATTGCGAACCCTATAAAATGAATAGAATTCACATACAGTACTCACAGAATTCGGAAGATTTTTTAAAATAAAATATAAAAACCGATCAGCCTATATCTAAAGAAATGAAGATTCTTCCCTTCGTATTATTAATATATATATATATATATATATATATATGTTATTTTGATTGAACGGGAAAAATAACATGAAATATATTATTTTCTTAAGAAGAGCTAATTTAAAAACGTGGGTTTTTCACACTTGGGATGAAAATTGTAAATGATAATAATACAAAAAAAATTACTTAAAGTTCGAAAGACGGAAATGTTTCAAACAAATAGTACACCCCCACAACTGCTTACGAGAAACATAACACATATCTTCGTCACTCTTTCGCAGACATCGGTGGTGTATGTGTTCGTGCCGCTGGTATGTTGAGCCTATGTGTATATGCATGTGTCAGTGTGCCGTCGAAGTTACACGCCGTCGAAGTGACACGCTTTAGATTGTGCTAGGTTAGGTTAAGTTAGGATTACTTTTCGTGGTTGCGCTCTCTAGGTTAATTTAGGTTAGGTAACTACAGTATACTGTATATTCACAGCAGCAGTGGGCCAGCGTGTTTTTTCACATCATACGGCCTCTAAGCCTTATTTTCTTTAAAATCTTTTTAAAACTTTTTTCTGTTAAAATGGTGACCGCTAAAGTTCATAGTGTGACGTCACATATATATATTATTTTTATTTTTTCTTCTTATCTTCCTTTATTCAAAAGCTATTAACGGATTAAGATTTTATCAGGGATTAAAGTTTTGTTCTACTGGCACCCTCCTTTTTTACACCCTTTCCCATTCCCCCCTTTCCCTTTACTCCTTTTCCCTACCCCTCTCCCCCATTTCCTCGACCCCAATCCCGCCATTACCCCTCGGCATTTTTGCTACTATACTTCTAATTTTATGTTAATTGACCGATGTTTGTTTAAAGCTTCTATTCATTCTTTTTCAGAATTTATTAATTTATCATCTTATTTCAATTCTTTTATGAACATCAAGTGTATATTACTGTAGAAGAATAAAGCACTTGTTTGTTAATATGGTCCTCTTTCACGATGACGTATTAACGGAAAATAGGATACTTGAAATTCTTTCTCTTCGAATCGTAGAACGAACTCGTTTAAAAATGTTTTGTTAAAAATAAAGCCACGGCATCAGTGAGGTACACATGCGAAAAAAAAGGTCATCCGGGAGAATTTTCTAATTACTTTAATTAAATATCCATGAAGAAACGATGTAATATGATATTTAAGCATAAAGGATCATCAGTTTCCTGAATGTATCGTAATTTATTAAAATTCGTAAACCTTTTTTAAGTATTATGTATCGAATTTTAATATGCATTTGACCCATAGTTTATTGGTCTTTAAATCTTCAGATAAAAATTTTATAATCTTACTTAAATAGTAGATTTCAGCCTGTAAAAGGCGTCCGCTCGTTAAAGGTAGCTTAGAGTTTTATACAGTAAATGTGTTTTAATTAAATATATATATATACAGTATTCGCGTATTAATGTATAAGCTGTATGTTTTTGTAAATGAAATATTGATTTGAACTGAACTTAAAGAAATACTTTTATTATTTTCGACAATAAACACTGACATTTCCAAAACAAAACCCCAAAATTAATAATTAATAAGTTTGTAGCTTCTCTGAAATTTTATTTTTCGACGAATGCTTTTCCGTGTAATCGTACGTCAGTATTAAAAAACACGCATAAAAATAATCTATAATGGATAAATTTGTAATTTTACTTGAAACTTTATTTCCAGCTTCGCTTCAAGATAGAAAAAAATAAAAGTATGAAGACGATTTTTGAACTTTTCTTGGCTGAAACTCCAACAATATCTCTCATTTCATCTTATTTCAGACTTTTAACGCATCTTTGGATGTCTTTCGGCGAATCAGACCTTTATTTGAAAGGCTCCGCTAGGCCGAAAAAGAAAGAAGAAGCGGACTATATATATATATATATATATATATATATATATATATATATATATATATATATATATATATATATATATATATATAAAATAGGGAGTGGAAAGGCTGCATGGATAAAGAGGCGGGAAGAGACAGTAAAAGGCTGTGTGTTTGAGGGGGTGGGAGAAGATGAGTGCCTCCATTAGTTATCGATAAATGCGCCATGCATAAGGAAGGAGTCCAGATAGGAATGAAGCGTTGGGGATAACAAATTGTTTCCTTTTTAAAATAATATTTCAATTTTGGGGGGTTTCATTCCTTTGTACGCTAAAAAAAAAAGGTGGATGTAGAGCATTATTTATTTTGCAACTTTTGTCGTTTGTATAGACGGTCCCCATACCCCCGTTTCTCTCCACCCAGAAAAAAATTCATGAAAATGTTTTTGAATGGAAAAGGGATTTTAAGTGCATTTAACCGAGAATAATACAAACCGAGATATGGGCAATGAGTTGTATGGAGTTCACTATTTATTTCTTGTAAAGTTAATGTACAACTACCGTTTTTACCAAACAGCTAAAAAGGGACTTTTCTTTTAGTTTTATATAGACAGGGTGGGCTTCTCTGTATATATATATATATATATATATATATATATATATATATATATATATATATATATATATATATATATATATATATATATACAGGGCGTCCCAAAAAAATGTATACACACTTTAACAGCTGATAGGCTCAATTGATGTTTCTTTCTTTCCAAGTTAAACCCATTAGAATTAATAATGGCAGTCAGACTAAGCTTTGAACAAAGGAAATTCATTCTAAAATGCTACTGGAAGTGTGAAAACGCAGTTGAAGTGCAAAGACAGTTTAGGAGGGAGTTTCAAACAGATCCACCAACGCGACTTACCATCACTCGAATTAGAGATAAGTTTGAAGCCGATGGAACTGTTCAGAATGTCCACAAGAAGCGTTCCGGAAGACCACGGACATCGACAAGGCCCACAAAGCAAGAAAGAGTACTGGAAACGTATCACCAAAGTCCAAGAAAATCTGTGCGGCAAGCGAGTCGTGAGGTAGGAATCTCAGAATCGTCTGTCCAACGCATTTTGAAGCGCTGTCAATGGAAAAGTTACATTCCAAGATTAGTCCATGCTATTAATGAAGATGATCCGGACCGAAGAGTGGAGTATTGCGAGTGGTACTTGGCACGATGTGGATGTGGATTGGACGAAGGGGTTTCGTAGAATACCCTCCGCGTTCACCAGACCTCACACCACTAGACTTTTTTTATGGGGATACTTAAAAGACAAAGTCTACGCTATAAAACCTGCAACAGTCGCTGAATTGAGAGCAGCCATTGAACGAGAATGCACACAAATACCAAACGAAATGTTTCGTGATGTTTGCGATTCCATTGCTTCGTGTTATCAGCAGTGCCTGGACCAGAACGGACGTCAGTTTGAAAACAGGCGTTGACAAAACAATTAAATAATGTCTGTAGATTCTATTACATTTTGAAAATGAAATGTATTTTAATAAACACTGCCTTTATAAGTATTTAAAGTGTGTATACATTTTTTTGGGACGCCCTGTATATATATATATACCTTTGGTTTGGTTTGCTTCCGCCCGAATTATTCATTCTGACGAAGGTCAAGCTTTTCGCCCCACCTTAGACCTACAGTTTAACGTGGAATCCGAACCACCCACAACCAGCAGCCCAGCGTCTTAACTACTAGGCCACCCAGGGTACCAATTTATCTACCAACCACTTTCTTTATTGTGTGGAAGGATGAACAGTTGGGTTTTGCCGCGCGCCGGCTGCCGTCACCGGGTCTCGATCCCGGGGCCGATGGATTCGTATCATATATATATATAATATATATATATATATATATATATATATATATATGAAGCAAATGTAACTGTACAAAAATATTGTACCTAAAGTATCTAAAAGTATCTAAAGATAGCTGCACTTCTATTGTCTTTCTGACGACATTCAGGTTGGTTTCTGTACTTATATTTTTACTGGTAATAAGGATCATTTTTATTGGGAATATATTTAAATGTGTGAAATGTGAAATTGAATTCCTTTATTGATAAAATAAATATCACAATATTGCAATTTTTACCATGTTACAATAATTTTTATAGAATAAACATTTGTTAATTGGATAATATCCTTATTGCTCTTTTTAAATAGCAAATATATTGTTTAAAGTTTTACCAGCAAAAATTCGCCATGTAAGGTTGCAGTACATCATATAAATAAAAACAATAGTATAAGAGTATGATAGATATTTAAAAAAGTTTAACGACTATACAGTATATCTGAGTTTAAACATTATAACAAAACGATTACTTCCTACTCAATGTCATTCCCATTCCCATCCGTGGTGCGCAAATGCAAATGTACAAAAGTGAAAAATCCACATTTGAGAAGTGTGTCTTGATTTGAGAAACAATGCCTCTTCATTCCCATTCGCGGTAAAGGCGCCAAATTGGAATGGCTAATATTTCCTAACTTAATTTAACCTAACCTAACATTAGCCTAACTTAACCTAATCATACCTAACCTAACCAAACCTAATCCAACCTAAGTTAACCTAACCTGGACAAAAGTGGGAAAGCCGTGGATGAGAATGAGAGCTACATGAATTGGGAATAGATCGATTTGAAAATACCTCCTTTGATATTCTCACTCTTGGGCGAGGAATGAAATGGGAATGACATTGAGTGGAATGATACCTAGCAAACATTACTACAAATCTTTTCAGACGTATAATTTACATAGTCCTTACACTGCAAGTTGTTGTTTAGCATTGCACCATGAAATTTCGGAGCAAGTGTAGTTTACGTCCCCTTGTGGTGCCTAGTGTAGTTTGCGTTCCCAACTTTGTCCGCGTATACCTAATCAAATAAAACGTTAAAACTAACGAAAATATTACAACTTAACCTAACCAATCGTCAATTTATATACACACACACACACACACACACACACTAGGGTGGGTCGAAACACACAAAAAAATAATTTATCCAAAAGCCACGCAATGCATGGATTTCCACTTAATGTCCTTATCATTACATAAAAAAATAAGCACTGTGCTACCCCCCCCATAGGGGTCGCACAAAGTACCCTATTTACCCATTTGAGGAGCCCTTGTTATCATTTTCCTTTGACTTACTTATATGCTTACTTATATGCATTCTTTGAAGAGGAATTGCAAGGAGAGTATATAACAGACTTTGAGTTTACACCAGAAGATGTAGCGAGAGCTATAGGACAAATGAAACTACATTCAGCTGCAGGTCCGGACAATTGGAACGCATTATTGATTAAAAACTGTAAAAATGAAATAGCTACACCTTTATACTGGATATGGAGAAGATCCCTAGACACTGGGAAAATACCGAGCATCTTGAAAAGAGCAAACATTGTCCCTATATACAGGGTGTCCCAGAATTAACTATCTATTTCAATGAAATCGGACAAATTTTTTAAAAACACACTTTTATTTATGTTTATCATGTTTAATATGTGTTAAAAATGTATAAATTTCTAAATTTTTTTCATAATTTTATTTTCATAATTTTTTCATTATCTGGTCCAATGAAAGACCGTCTGAAGTCATAGAATGGCAAAGAGACTCTCCAAAAGTTAACGTGTGGCTTGGAATGACCAAATCCAAAATTTATGGCCCATTCTTCTTTGCGGAGGCAACTGTAACAGGTACCGTCACCCTTGATATGCTTCAGCAGTTTCTCGAACCACAGCTTCTTGATGATGGCATTCTTGATAATGTTGTGTTTCAACAAGATGGAGCACCATAAATTTTGGATTTGGTCATTCCAAGCCACACGTTAACTTTTGGAGAGTCTCTCTGCCATTCTATGAAAAAATTATGAAAATAAAATTATGAAAAAAATTTAGAAATTTATACATTTTTAACACATATTAAACATGATAAACATAAATAAAAGTGTGTTTTTAAAAAATTTGTCAGATTTCATTGAAATAGATAGTTAATTCTGGGACACCCTGTATAAAGGAGGGGACAGATCTCAAGCAAAGAACTATAGACCAGTGTCATTGACGTCCCACCTCACCAAAGTATTTGAAAGAATAGTTAGAGAGAAAATTTATGATTTCCTGGAGACACGGGAAAGATTCAACGAAAATCAGCATGGATTCCGGTCAGGTAGATCATGCCTATCACAACTAATAGAGCACTACAACAATATCCTAGATGCATTGGAAGGCAATGACAACTACGATGTTATATGCGCAGATTTTGCTAAAGCTTTCGATAAATGTGACCATGGTATAATAGCACATAAAATTAAAGACATGGAAATAACAGGCAAAGTGGGAAAATGGATCTACAACTTCCTTAGTGATCGTCTGCAGGTCGTCAAAATTCAAGGTATATCATCATCAGAATCGGAAGTACGCAGCTCAGTACCACATGGGACAGTACTGGCCCCACTCCTGTTCATTATCATGCTAACAGACATAGACAGCGGAGTAAACAGAAATAGTATAGTAACATCCTTTGCAGACGATACAAAGATCAGCAGAAAAATCAGCGATGTACATGACGTGGAGGCCTTGCAGAGGGACACGAACAAAATATACAAATGGTCAGAAGACAACAACATATCATTCAACGCCGAGAAATTTCAGCTCTTGAGATATGGTAGAAAAGAAGAACTTAAACAGACTGCATATTATGCTCCAGACAGACAGGAAATTCAGAGAAGCATGAAAGCGATTGATCTCTGGATAATAATGACAGATGATTCGAAATTCGAAACACAAAATCAGATAGCGATAAATAAAGCAAAAAGAGTCGCCGGACAGGTTCTAAGAACGTTCAAGAGAGGGACAGGACAGTAATGATTCCCTGCTAAAAACACTGATTATACCAAAACTTGAATACTGCTCAGTTTTGACGTCCCCATATAAAAAGGAAGAAACTAATAAACTAGAAGAAACGCAAAGGCATTTCACAGCCAAGATTGATGGCTGCAAAGAACTCAACTACTGGGAAAGACTACGCAAACTAAATCTGTACTCACTGGAAAGAAGAAGAGAGGTACATCATAATCTACATATGGAAAATGATCGAAAAACTGGTACCAAACCTAAAACTAAACCCAATTACCATTCAAACAACACTGGAAAATAGGAAAGGCAGAATGTGTAGTGTTCCCAAATTAAAGACACGAGAAGGGACCTCCTCAACCCTGAAGGAAAATAGCTTGGTTGTCAGGGGGCCAAGACTTTTCAACCAGCTTCCTAAGGACCTCAGAAACGTAACGGGGTTCAAAGTTGAAGTCTTCAAGAAAAGACTGGATGCCTGGTTCAGGACAGTACCAGATGAGCCGGGCGTGCCTGGCTATGTACGGTGGAGAGCGCAAGAAAGCAACTCGCTCCTCCACCAGGCCAGACCTAGAGGCGGGGCCACCAGCTTGACCTCCGTGTGAAGAGAGACCAACGCACGAAACAACATAAGGTAAGGTGCTATATATTGTGCGATCAGCTTTGTAATCATGTGTTCTTTTCTTTTCGCGCGTCTTACGGTACCTAAGCGCCACCACAGGCGAAAACGTGTTTTTGATGGATATCACCAGAGCTGGGCACTTGCGGCATATTGCGGTACTGCGGTACTGCTGCACTACCAAACCGGTACCAAACCGGTACGCGGAAATTTGAATGCGGTAGCGGTACTGCGGTACTTTCAGCGATCCTTTGCGGTACTGCGTTATGGGGGCCCGGGGTGGTAGTGCGGTGGTACCGCAAGTACCGCAGTACCGCAAAATATGCCGCAAATGCCCAGCTCTGAAATCATATCACTATTTTCACCCTTCCTCTATCGCGTGGTTTGGGTTATAATAACCTTATAACACTAGAAGTATGGTTGAAAACCTTATGAAGCGAACTACTTTTTTCACCTCTATCACCAGCCAAAAGTTCACCCAAAGTTCGACATAATAAGAAAAAAAAAAATATATATATATATATATATATATATATATATATATATATATATATATATATATATATATATATAATATATATATATATATATATATATATATATATATATAATATAAAATATGAAAATCTATTCCAAAACTCATCAACATCTTCATTAACATACTTAGAACTCTAATTTAGCCAAAAATGAACGTTCTAGCTCAATTAACAGAGATCTATTGCGAGAATATTGCTGAACTTTGGAGGCGATTTCTGGTGAATTTTAATTTTGGCGCTTAGGTACCTTAAGACGCGAGACCCCTCATATAGATTTATGACTTAAGGATTTGTCTCTTAAAAAATGGCCACACATACCAAGACGGCTAATTCTGCTTTTGGCCAGCCAACTAGATTTCCACCTGCCATGATACCTTCAAAAGCTGATGTAGTGAGGCACTGTTTTTTGTTCGGCAAATAAAAGATGCTGAGGGTAAAGGTTCATGTAGTGCCAACGAATGTTACAGGATTGTCACTACTGATATTGAAGTCATCTGAAACCGATTTTCATTTCCTACCGTTGGTACAGAAGGTATCTTCATGAAAGCATGCCGACTGATGATGTCAGCATCTAAATTAAATAAAATACCCCAAAACAGAAGAAAGGAGGAATTCTTCACAAAGTTGTCAATGTTTGATGATATGTTTGACGTATGCAGTTGCGATTGCTATGACAAAAAAAGAGAAAGGCCACAGTGCAGGTGTATCGAAAGAAATCCAGTCCAAGAATGGAGATCTTTCATAGGACAAAAAGAACGCAGAAATCAACTGGGACCAATTGATCGAGCTACAACATCTGCATTAAGAAGTGAAGTTAGACAAGAAGTGCAACAACGAGCTCAACAAAGAACTCAAGAGAAAATGGAGGCTTCTTTCAATAACATTTCTGGAAGTTTAGACATCTTAGATGATATGGAAGTGGATGCAAGTACTGAAGAAAATGATGATTTTAAACCTGAACTGGAGTTAGATCATGAACAAAACAGATACCCTTATAATGAGCTGGCTATTACTGCAAATCGCTATCGCGTCAGCTGCAGAGCAGCGGCCGCCATTGTAAATGCAGCTTTAAAAGACATGGGAATTTTGAATGAATCTAACATGCTTGATAGGAAAAAATGGAAAGAGAAAAACCATATATCTAGAATGCATAGGATTTGATGGTAGAATGGATGATACATTAACGCGGGGAGGTAAAACAAAAGAAGAGCACTATACCATTGTCAAAGAGCCTGGAGGTTTATATATAGACCATCTCATGCCAGATAAAGGGACATCTCGATCCATAGCAGAAGAAATTTTGACTTTGATTTTGGATACAGACAGTAATGACACTTTGAAAACCTTACTATGTGATGGAACAGCATTAAATACAGGAAAAATTGGTGGTGTGATTAAATTGATTGAGATTCATCTAGATAGATCTTTGCAATGGTTAGTATGCCAGCTCCACATGAATGAATTGCCTTTCAGGCATGTATTTGAAGCAATTGATAAACAGACTAGTGGACCAGACAGTTTCAAAGATGATATTGGCAAAGCGATAAAAATGGATTTGGCAAAATTAATAATAGTTAATTTCACTCCAGTAACTGGAAGAATAAAACAAATTCCTGCTGATGTTGTAAAAGAGCTCAGCACGGATCAGAAGTACTTGTACGATATCTGCTTATTAGTTCAATCGGGCAGCGTTCCCGAAAACCTGAGTTCGAAATCTCCTGGAAATATTCATCATGCGCGATGGCTCACTCGGGCTAATCGTGTTCTAAGATTGTATGTATCAACATTGAAACCAGAATAGGGTTTCAAAGATATCGTGAAGATTATAATGCAGTGCTATGCTCCTGGGTGGTTCCAAATTAAATCGCATCCAAAAACGATCGATGGAGCCATAAATTTTTGGTGTCTTACACAACTGGTAGGAAATGTTGAAGAAAAGTTCCAAAACATTATGGAACCAGTCTTAAAACGTAACTCCTATTTCGCCACACCGGAAAATATTCTTTCAGCAATGATAACGGATCAAAGACAACAAGTGAGAGAAATTGCGATCCAGCTAATAATTGAGGCCAGAAAGTCTTCCCCCAAACTGAGACTCTTTGAACTTCCTAAAACATTCAACTTGAAGGCAGAAGATTACACCGAATTGGTTGAGTGGGAGAGAGAAACCATATATCCACCACCTTTCCTAAATGAATTCGCGACAGTGACATTATCAAAGCTCATGCCGAGTTACTGATGATTCCACCATACCCGTGTCATGGTCAGAAACTGGGGAGCGCTGTCAGTCTCGTGACAAAATCATCAGAAGAACGATATGGTTATGAAAATCGTCAAAAATTTATTCTAAATCTTTTAGAATCTAGGAAAAAAATGCCTAATTTTAACACGAAAGGGCAATGGAAGTAAGAATTTAGAGGAACAATGAAGGAAGATCACTTTAGAAAAACGTCTGGTTGTAACATTGTTTCATTTTTTAAATTTTAACTTTTTCTATACCTTCTTCAATATGTCTATAATTTAAAATCTTAATATAGTGCTGCTAAATGGCTATTGTCAATAAATAACAACAGATTTTGTTTCATTTATATATCATATTTCAATTAGCATTTAATTTTGCATCATTGCATTAGGGTTTAAAACACCAGGAAAAATGTTATTATATGTCAGAGTGCAAGACATGAGAGGCTAATTCACCAAAATTGTGCTACCCGCACAGCACTTCGCACAATAAAAAAAAGTTATCAGAAGGCTTTTCGGAGCCATAGGAAGTTAGGAACCCCCTGTAATGCGTGGTTATTCAGTATAAAATTTCGACCCGCCCTAATTACACACCTTTCCTCTCCTTTCAACCTTTCAAATGTTCCGTGCGATGATTCCTCATTTCACGAAGGTCAAGCTTGTCGCCCCTATATATATATAAATTGACGATTGGTTAGGTTAAGTCGTAAAATTTTCGTTAGTTTTAACGTTTTATTTGATGGATTCATTTAAAAAATGTCTCCTAAAGATCCAAGTGTAGTTTACGTTCCCTAACTTTGACCTAGTGTAGTTTGTGTCCCCTTTTGCGTCAGGGGGACGTAAACTCAGAGCTGGGCATTTGCGGCATATTTGCGGTACTGCGGTACTGCGGTACTACCAAACTACCAAACCGGCACCAAACCGGTACGCGGAAATTTGAATGCGGTAGCGGTACTGCGGTACTTTCAGCGATCCTTTGCGGTACTGCGTTATGCGGTTCCGGTTTGCGGTTTGCGGTAGTACCGCAGTACCGCAGTACCGCAAAATATGCCGCAAATGCCCAGCTCTGGAGTATGCTGGCTACATACCGGTAGAGGTCATGCTATCGCTGTATACGTGAAATATGACCACTTTTGCAGTACCTTTGGCCCAGAATATCAAATTTGGTATATGTCATACGTACACGTAGTAAAAAAATAAAATAATTGTAAGGTTAACTATACCCAGAGAGCAGGCATCTGTTGGGTGAAGGATGCCCAGATACCAACGTCTGCTGAACATGCACTTGCTCTTTGGTATTTATGCGCAAAATCGTAAACAAAATTTTCATTACTTCAAGACCGAAATTTTCAGGAGGAATATGACCATCACTGCCTTTCACATTTTGTAAAAATAGTTTCATAAAATACTATATACAGTTTGAGGAAATTCACTATATATATATATATATATAGATATATATATATATATATATATATCGTAAAGAACGACGCTTGTATAGAAGACATACCGCGCAAGATGAGGAGGGAGAACGAACAAATGAAAAAATGAGGTAACCACCCGGGAATCGAACCCGGGATCTTCCGATTGCCGGTCAGATATGATAACCATTACACCATTACATCATATCTGACCGGCAATCGGAAGATCCCGGGTTCGATTCCCGGGTGGTTACCTCATTTTTCATTTGTTCGTTCTCCCTCCTCATCTTGCGCGGTATGTCTTCTATACAAGCGTCGTTCTTTACGTTAATTATACTGCGTGTTCTTTGCAGTTGAATATATATATATATATATATATATATATATATATTTATATATAAAATAGATAGATAACGAAATAGATACCTACTATGTGTATCAGGTGTTAAAGTTTAATAAGACAGTGTATGTCATTTAAATTTTGTATTATTGCACATTATTTTTTGAATTATTAAGAATTAATTTCATTTATTCCTTCCATCACCAAACGTTCATCTTCCCAACTTTAATGCGCGAGTGCTTACTCTGTCAGCCTCCCATAAAATTTCTTGACAACCAGGTTCTTGGCAGTTTCGGTTGACAGTAATTATTTGTGTCAAGAACATGGCAAAACGTCAGTTATATTCGGTAACTAATGATATTATAATAATAGTATTAGTTACTGGGTCATTTAAAACACTTAAAATTTTTAGTTTTGTTTAGTTAAAAAGTGTAGACGTTCTTTAACATAATATTGATATGATTAATATAAATTAATATAAATATAATTAATATGAATATAAATTAGCTACAAAATGCCTGTTCCACTGTGCTCTTTGTGCTGTATAAGTATTTAAAACTGTTCCTTCATGAAAAATATGTTCTTTGTTTTGTGTTATTTCAAAATATCGACAGGTATCGGGCATTATCAGTAATGGCAGAGTAAAGTAAATCATTAATATTAAAAATAATGTAGTAGTACTAGTACGAGTAGTATGGGAGTGAAAGACAATACAATCGTTTGGCCTTAAAGAGCTGAGTTAAAACGCCGCTTCTATTCATTCTATCCGAATGAGACCTTATACAATCGCTGCAGAGTCCTTTACCGCAAGATCAGACTTTCCACTTTGGCGTTACCGAGATAAGCGCTGATTAAGAATTCTAAACAGCGCCTCAGAATTTCACTATTGCTTATTTCAATCTATCACTCGATTCAAGTGCTTTTCCATGAATTAATATTCAGATCACGTTGCAGTCAGAGCAACTTTTTTGTGAGAGAGAGAGAGAGAGAGAGAGAGAGAGAGAGAGAGAGAGAAGAGAGAGAGAGAGTATATTCCCTCTTATGTTTTATTCTTTTGATATTTACGGAAATAAGAACACTGTGGGCTATATATTTATAGCTGGGAGGTATCAATTTTTTTTGGACTGATAAAATAGCAAAAGGTTAGACACTTTTTAAAGAAACAGAATTTTATTATCTCGTTTTGTTTTTGAAAGTCGATCTTATAATTTAATGATTTACAAAAGCTTATGAATTTGATATGCAACTTATGAAATGGATTATTTAATAACATTTAAAATTTAAAGGGAGAAAATTATTTATACGTCAAGTAATACACAAATAAATGCGAAATTATACAGTATATATTTAAAAAAAAAATTTTTTTTAGGATAAACCTGACGTAAAACTTACAGTAATACAGTGGATATATAAAGATTGTTGTGGAAAATAAAAGTTGATAATTCACAATACTTAACTTATTTTGGTTTTAATTCTGACTGAAAATATATATTTTTTTTCGGAACCATAAATGGGTGTTATAAATACACGTTTCTCAGATTTGGAATATTATGTAAAACTAACTGGGGTACCCGGCATATCCCAGAAATTTAAGAAAAAAACACAAAGTTAGAATATCACAGATAATTGAATTGAATGCCCGGTTAATTATTCAGATAATTGAATTGAATGCCCGGTTAATTATGCAGATAACTGACTGCCCGGTTAGGTTAACTGAAATGCCAGGTTAGGTCAATTGAATACCCGGTTAAGTCAACTGTACGTCCTTGACCATTGATTAGTAAAGTCGTAATATTTTCGTTAAAACTAACGAAAATATCACGACTTAACCTAACCACTCGTCAAGGACGTACAGTTGACCTAACCGGGCATTCAATAATTTTCCCATAGGTTTAAATTAATTTTAAGCAACTTCTACCTAATAAGTTTTTCTCTCGAGGAGCCGTTTCCGTGTTTTAGGGGGGGGGGGGGGGGCAGAGAGACAGTATATATATATATATATATATATATATAAAACTTTATGTGATAGTGTATCAAAATTTTGATAGCCTATGTTACGCGCAGGGTCACGTATAGTAAGCTTGCCAAGTTTGGGCGTGATCCGTCCAGCGAGAGCTGAGAAAGTTCGGGGCAGCAGACAGACAGACAGACAGACATCGTCCATTTCGCTCTTGAGGTGTCTTTCATATTATCGTTTGTAAGCTCACTTTTATTCACAGATGAAAATCCTTGATTATACCAACCAAAAACCCAAATTCAACGATCCGATCATTCCACTAACTATGCTTATTTTTCTGATAACAAAACTTAAATGGTTAGTACGAATGTAGTTGGATTGGTTGCTATATAATTAATCATGTTTTTTATATACACTCTAAAAAACTAACTTAACCTGACATACCATAACATAACCTATGCTAACCTAACATTATTAGGTTAACTTAATATAATATTATGCTAACTTAATATAACTCACAATAACTTGTCGATTTTATGTGAAGCCGATCAGGTGTAGTAAGCCGGTTTTGGTTGGCGTAACCAAGTAATTGTGCGTGTAGCGTATGTACCCTTTTGTAAATAGTAAAAATAACAGTATGTTTTTATCTCAAAAAAAAAAAAAAAAAAAAAAAAAAATATATATATATATATATACTTCTGTATATAATAATAGTTAACAAATATACGGGAAATATCATCAAAGTGCGGATAAATTTGAATTGCAGATGTAGGGACACGGGAGAAAGGACTTTTATTTCTAATTATTTTTTAAAGCTGAAAGGTGAACTACTTCGGATTTCGTCCCTTTAAATTCATGCATAGCAAATCAGTCTGAAATTAGTCTTCGTCAAAAGGCCACGGATATTTTACGTATACATAAAACAAATTAAAAATTTCATTAAATTTTTCGTGTTAGATGCCATTTTTAGGCGGGGTAGGGGTAGGCACCACCTTTACCAACTATATGCATCTTATATATATATATAATATATATATATATATATATATAAGATGCATAACCTTTAGAGTTTCATTGCGTATCTTAGCTTTTAACAAGAACTCCTGAAAGTCAATATAATTTCTTTATTATAATTATTCATATGTTTGGTAGGAAATCGTGTAAATTGTACTGGTAAATAAGTTCATGCAATTATTTCATGTTTGTAAAGTAAGCTTTTGGCAGTCACCGGAGTATATCAAAGTAAATATATAATTTTAGCTCTCCGATGAGATGTTTTGTGAATTCCGTATCATCTTGACTTAGCGAAACGCTTTCTCTGAACGCTTTCAAGAAATTCAAACCGATGTTACTGTAATAATACAGAATTTGGATTGCTCTATATACACGGTTCAATTCCCGTAGATGTTATTACTTCACTTTCATTTACATACAATTATCACGTCATCGATGTCGTGAGGGAAAGGAAAGAAAAAATTTTATTATTGAATGTAAAGTCTAATACAAAGTAATGAAATCGTATTTAATCGAATTTGTTTGGACGTTCAATGAGTGAATACAAGACAATTCTTCATTGATAAAATAAGTGTCATAATAATTATGCCCCCGTCAAATAAATTTGGAGGGAGTCATACTGCGTTGCGCTCTTCCGTCCGTCCGTCCGGACGCTGAACATGAACCGCTGAACGTGAGTGATGGAACATCATACTTACGTAGACCATCGCAAGATGCTATGTCGCGAGGAGTAAATAATTAGCTTCCTGTATGAAAGGTCAAGATCGCAAATAGAGGCCAAACGTCAAATGGAGGTCCACGCCATAACATTTGAACCGCTCAACATAAAATAATGAAACTTTATACGCACGTAGACTATCACAAGGCACTATCGCGAGCAAGACAAAGCTCCCCGCATCAAAGGTCAAATAGAGACTTTTATGTGATGCGTCATAACGTTTGAATGGCTCGACATAAATTGGTGAAATTTCATACACATATGTATCGTCATAAGACAATGTGTAGTGAGCAAGAATAAGTCCTTGCATCAATGGTCAAGGTTACAAATATAGGCGGGGGAATTGATGTCGTTCCTACATAGTTCTTGTTTATACATGGAAAATATAAATTTTGGAGTATGTATATTTATTTTATCACAATTTGCCTTTCAAACGTTTGTCTTTGTTGGGCTATCAAATTAATTAAAAGGTAGCACATATCATTTTATAGGAAATTGACGCAAAGTATAAAACTATTAATAAATTAAAAAAAAACGAATCAATAGGAAAATATGAGAAATGAAACAACTATTGTATAGTACAGGGTGTTCGGAAAGTCCCGTCACCTCCTACAAAATGTAAATATTGTAATACAAATTTTATTTTTGTGTGATTAATTGAATTTATATGTGATTCATTGACATTTTTTTTATTTCCAGGTATTAGAGTTGTGTGAACAATGGCAGACCAATCCACTTACACTCTGGAGGAAAGGATAGTGATGAGCACGGGCTCATGAAAGGTAACATACTGGCAAAACGATGCATGATATCCACAATGATTTCAACACAAGATTCAATAAGGCTGCACCACCAAACAAGACGGTATTACGCTGGGAGAAAAAGCTGTTTGAAACTGGTTCCATCAAGGACAGACCACGGTCGGGAAGACCAACAACGCGAGCTGAACAATGTGAAGGTGTGATTGCATCGGTGGCTCGTTCACCGAAAAAAATCACTTCGGAAATGATCACAAGAACTTGCAATCCCCATATCCCAATGAGAGATCACATGACAAAAGATCTCGGCATGAAACCATACCGCCCGTCATTTGTTAATGAATTAAGCGATACAGCCATGCAGAAACGATATGAAGCCTGTGAACGGTTTTTGACCGTTTTTCCAACAATTTCTGCAAGTGGAACAGTGATTTTTTCTGACGAGTGTGCAATTTACCGTAGCACCAAAATGAGAAATGTTTATTTCAGGAGCAAGTGTTGTACTTCTGGACAGTGTTTGCCAGGAATTTGTTCGGTCTATATTTTTTTGAGAGTCCTGTCAACCAAACTGCCTACCTCAACATGTTACGGGACTGGTTTCTACCTGAGCTCGAACGTTTAGGGCTGCTTGGTCGGGTGTGGTTTCAACAAGACGGGGCTCCGGCTCATTTTACCATTAATGTGAGGGAATTCCTCAACGAAGTGTCCAAAGACAAATGGATCGGCCGTGGGTCGCAACATGCCCCTCTTGAGTGGCCGCCCCAAAGTCCAGATCTGTCTTCATGTGACAATGCGTTATGGGGTTTCGTCAAGCAGAACGTATCCCGGGTGCGTTCCCGCACAACAGAGGAATTGAAACACGCTGTTCGAGATGCATTTGGTGCAATTACTCCAGCAATGCTGCGTCGATTCTCACACCGCACATGGAGGCGTATAATCCTTTGTTACGAAAATGATGGTGCACACACAGATATTCTTGATTAGTAACTGTAATTAGTAACTGTATTTACTGTAATTAAAGTAATTGTTGCTAGCGACTTGTTTCTTAAATTACCCCTACCACATATAAATACAATTAATCACACAAAAATAAAATTGGTATTACAATATGTACATTTTGTAGGGGGTGAAGGGACTTTTCGAACACCCTGTATATACAGTATCAGTGTTCAAACATTTTTTCTCGCAACTCAGTGAGAGAAAAACACTTATCCCCGCGACCCAAAACAATAATGTCGTCTGACTCGTGTTTTCATAAAATGACAATAAAGGGTTAACACACAAACACCCTCGCCGCCTTTATGAAACGGGATTTCGGTCACGAAAACCAAAAATTAAGCCGATGTTAAATGCGAAGCAAAAGAGAAGGCGACTATCCTGGTGCAAAGAAAGAGATGCATGGACTGCAAACGAGCGGCAAAAAGTGCTTTTTTTCAGACGAATTAAAATTTTGTGTCATGTGTTGACAGGGGTCCGCGAGTTTGGCGAAGAATGTCTGAAATGTACCATGGAAGTTGCCTGAAGTGATCGGTCATATTTAGGGTGAGTGTGTTAATGTAGGGTGCATGGATACAAGTGGCGTGGGGTGACTTTCATTTGTAAATAGAACTGTCAATAGTCACGGTTATCGAGAAATCTTAGAAGAATTCATACTGGAGTTTCCACAACAGCTGTATGGAGACGAACCATTTATTTTTCAACATGACCTGGCTCCAGCTCAAGCGGCTTGCGAAACATCTGCGTGGTTTAATGCTCATGAAATCCAGGTACCACCATAGCCAGCTAATTCCCCCAATCTTAACCCAATAGAAAATCTTTTGAATATTGCTAAGCAGAAGGTTCAAAAGCGTAAACCAGGAACATTTGGTGACCTGAAGAGGTGTTTGATGATAACCTGCAGTCGATAACTTCAGAAAAATGCAAGAGGCTTGTCGACTCGATGTCACGTTGATTGGAGGCCGTAACCAGGGCTAAGGGCGGACCAACTAAATAATAAGACGTGGAGTTAAAAAGTCCTTGATAGAGGTTTGATATATCGGCAGTACTCAATAAACATAATGAATTTATTCTATTTTTTGTAACACCTGACAAGATATGCTAATATTTTGGTATGTCGCTATGCATTAACTTTTCACTATTTAATAAGATTTTTGCTATATATTTTTTCTTTAAAACTGGCACACAGAGGCGTTTTTTTATGATAATGACGTCACAGGTACTCGATATTCTTCATAAAGGTGTATAACTTAAAGTATTATCAAAGTCATGATCATATTTGAGATGGTATTCTATTCTATTCCTGAATTCTAATTAAATTTATATACGCTCTTCAGTTTCACTCGCAATGCAACTGTTATGGACTTTGTCTCTGAACACTTCTGGACAGTAAAGTTTTGCCATCAGAAGTATGTTTTAAATGCAATTCTATCGGCGCCGATAATATCTTCGGATATCGGTGATACAGGTAAAGCGGCGAAACTTCCGATAATATAATCAGTACATCCGTATATATATATATATATATATATATATATATATTTTATGCAGGAAGGAGGGGCCAAGGGCGACCGCCCGCAAAAATGCCCCCCCCCTATAGAAGAAGGAGAGTCGAAATGAAGTTCTAGAACGATGCCATTTTGTTTTGCTTTTTAAACTTCGAAAAGATTGTGTAGTGTGTAAGATGCATGTATATGTAGTGAGGAACAGAAGGAGAAGTGTGTGTTTGAGAGCTGGACTCCTCAAAAGGTAGATGAGACACAGAAAAAGAACAGCTAAGGAGAACAGTGACAGGAGAAACGGGAGTTCCAGCAATCCCTTTCTCCTGCCTAACATACCCCCACCCCAGAGTACTTCCTTGGTCAATTGGTTCTACAATACAATCTCTTCCTCCGATATATATATATATATATATATATATATGTGTGTGTGTGTGTGTGTGTGTGTGTGTGTGTGTGCGCGTGCGTGTGTGTGTGTGTGTGTGTGTAAATGTGTAATAATTCAAGTCTTAATTAGTGTACACCAAATGTCATAAATAGCACACGTTATATAGAATGGCTCCTTCTTTTAAGCACTAGGTCCTATTAACTTAAAATAAGAAAATGTTGCGACCATAAGTTAAATGGTCGAGCATAGCTTGCAGCGACTATAAATTTTTCCTTTGCATTCCGAATGGAGTCATGCGCGTTATAAAGTAATTTATATTGGACCAGATGTGCGTGCGTGTTTATTGCCAAAAGAATAAGTATTTAATACAAGTATATTTATAGGATTTTTTGGGGACTTAATTTATTTTAAAATATATCTCTTAAAATGTATATCTGCGTAATAAGTCGTATGTATAAGAAATGGATATCTTTATATTTTAAGTGTTACTTAAGGTATGTATATAATGTGTGTGTGTGTGCGCTCGACACTGAAATCATGTTCTCTTTCGCGGAGTAATACAGTGAAGGAATGATTTTTTTTGATGCAGAAAACCAGTATGCATTTGAATGATCATAAAAATCAGCATTAGATGATATATTTATTGTTCTTTTTATTTTTAATAACAAAGATACTGTTTGAAGCGTTGTCATCAGAATTTATCCGTGAAAAGTTGTAGTACATCGTATAAGGAATAGTAGTAAAGTGGCTTTTAGGCAGAGTAGAAAGGATTCGTTGAGTAATATGGTTTCTAAAAGACATGTGTGCAGCCTACCCCTTACTCTAGCATTCTGGCTCCATAGAGCAGAAAAGATGCGTTGAGTAGTATGGTTGAAAAAAGAGATGTACGTAGCCTAACCCCGTACTCTGTAATTCTGACATTGTACTACTTGAAGAGGAGGAGTATGATAGGGAGTTCATAAAACTTGTTTAGGGACTATATGTCTTAGTCTAAACATTGTAGCAACACTCCTGGGAGTGTTTTTAGAAATATAATTTGAATGAATTTGCATTTCAAATTCTTGTCTAATATTACACCAAGAAATTTCGTTACACTACAATCTTTTACAACGATTTTCCCGAAATCCATTTCATCAAGATACACACTTCGTAGAATTCATATAATTCATTTTATTGGTATTTTGAAAAAGTTTATCAGAAGCCAACCATTTTACAACTTTGATAAATTCTGTTTTAAGTATGTTTTAGCTGTATTAATGTCTGTGCAGGGAAGACAGTTTTATCATTTGCAAACATAATGAAGTATATCAGAAGTCCGTGGAACTCAATTTATGTACAATAAAAATAGTAGTAGACCCAAGACGCTGGGATACACCATATTTTACAGTCAATTTAATTGAACAAACATTTTTTAACGACACAAATTGATATATGTTGGGCAAATAATTTTTAACTCAATCGCTAAAAGCTCTTCTAAAACTAGAACAACATAGTTTAAATAAAACATTATGGTCTATCACATGGAAAGCCTTACTCGGATCAATAAATATGGATAATTTATTGTTAACAAGTTTCACTATAGGTACGGGAATATTATGAAAGTTATTTTTAAAATTTTAAATTTATCATTAATATTCAGCATCTCAGTAGTGTCAGGAACAAAAGAAAATGAATTTATCAATAATATTCATCACCTCAGTAGTGCTGGCAGGAACAAAAGAAAAAGAATTTATCAATAATATTCAGCACCTCAGTAGAGCTGGCAGGAACCAAAGAAAAAGAATTTATCAATAATATTCAGCACCTCAGTAGAGCTGACAGGAACAAAAGAAAAAGAATTTGTCAATAATATTCAGCACCTCAGTAGAGCTGACAGGAACAAAAGAAAAAGAATTTATCAATAATATTCAGCACCTCAGTAGAGCTGTCAGGAACAAAAGAAAAAGAATTTATCAATAATATTCAGCACCTCAGTAGAGCTGACAGGAACAAAAGAAAAAGAATTTATCAATAATATTCAGCACCTTAGTAGAGCTGTCAGGAACAAAAGGAAAAGAATCTAGTGGCTTGAGTAGCGTATAGAGTAATAGTGAATGATCATTATATAGTAACTGTGAGCGAAGTTTATCAGCTACGAGTATATGGATATAAAATTATTTAACGAGTCATATTATCAGCACTAGCGGATTTACGGGGGGGGCCTTTGGTCAATGTGGCGCCCCTTTTTGTCAATTTTGAGCCCCTTTTGGTCGATCTTGGCGCCCCTTTCAAATGCTTTATTTTTTATAATAACTTTTTTAATTTCTAAAAGTAAAAAAGTATGTACTTTTTTAAATTATAAAAATATCAACACCACCTTTGTAAATAGCTGGCAACTTACCTTTCAATTTTATTTTTAGAAACTGTGTATAAAAATAATATTTCCCTTCGTATACTCAATTAAATTATGCTTTCCAGCTTTACACACTCATTTATTAATGGTTGTAAGCATTTGTAGACACAAAGTTAATGTGCCTGTAAACCCTTTGCGTAGTATTCACATTCACGATCTTCCTCTCTCTAAATGACTGATTCAGGTAATACTTTGAACAGATGGATTAGATAACGTCAATGAAAATTAGTTCCAATATTTACTACCAGAAACCTGGTCTTTAACTACATTTTAGTAAACGCTAAAAATTTGCCTGCTGGTGCTTAAAGGGTTAACATAAGTATTTTTAATTCCAGTGTGTGTAATTATATTTATATATAACTAGTACAGTTCCCGCCGCTTCGCTGACGGTTAGACAGGCTAAACTACAAAAAAAGAACCCAGCCGTGAAAATTTTGAGCTTCACATTGTGT
The DNA here is from genome assembly GCA_023014485.1 of Bathynomus jamesi. Taxonomy (NCBI): domain Eukaryota; kingdom Metazoa; phylum Arthropoda; class Malacostraca; order Isopoda; family Cirolanidae; genus Bathynomus; species Bathynomus jamesi. Next base: position 1,258,807 of record JAJOZX010000418.1, read on the forward strand.
CAACATTTCTGAATCTGGTATCTCCCAAAACCTCCTCCTCACCCCCATTCATACAACTTGGGGGCTAACCCCCTCCCCCATTACCCCCACCCCTCACCATTACCCACCCATCCCCCATTACCCCCACCCCCACCCTTCCCCCATTGCTAAACTACAGAAAAGAACACAGTCATGAAAATCTTGAGCTTCACATTCCGCCCGTAATACAATTTCTGAATTTTTTTCTCACAATTTCTGAATTTTTTTCTCACAATTTCTGAAAGTGTGACGGACGGACGGACAGACAGACAGACGGACAGCTCTCTTATTATAATATAGATAGATTAAACATTATTTTGGCGCAATTTTTACATATGTAAAGGTCCACCCCCCCTTTAGAAAAGCCTAGATCCGCTACTGATTATCAGTAATTACGTTATTATCAAGATTTAGTTTTTCTATTGAAGTTTTCTTAATTCGGTTTCCGATAAGACTGTTTATGGTTGTCCATATGTGGTTTTCATATCTCCTTTTGTGCTCCGAAAATTGAATGCTATAATTGATTCTTATAATCGTTATCGTTTGCAATTTTGATTAATTTAGTTAAGTTTTTCTACAGTGCGCATATTGTAGTTTAGGAATCTTATCTCGTAATTGCAGTTTAAATAATTTATTTCTATTCTTTATTGAAGTGATAATTCCTGAAGTAATCCAAGGATTTACAATCTGTTTGGGAGAAATTGCTTTCACCTTAGAGAGAAAGGAAAAACAAGTATTAAATATATGATATAAAACGCATAGCAGAAGTTAAACACGCGATCTGGGGCGTTCGTTGGTTCATCGCAGTCAAACGGAACACGTCCTGCACCTCCAATAAATTTTCTTTTGTTAACCTCGGAAAATATTCTATATTCATTTCGTCGCTTAAATCTTGAAAGGCCCTAGCTCGAAAATTTGAAAAAACCGTTTCTTATCGAAAGATTGGGTCGTTTTCGTATTCTGCACCTTGTCTGAAAAGGGCCTAGCTCTCCTCCAATCAGAAAGCTCGTGCACCTTGTAGAATCAAGCGCGACAAGTGGGACGACCTTCAGAGCAACAAAACAGTTTTTCTTGTTTCCTGAACAATTGACTTTTTGCAAGCTAGGGCTTTTCAAGATATAAGCGACGATTTGTTGTTTTACCAGTGACCAGTATAATGTTATTGCATATAATGTAAGTAGGATAATAATCACTAATACCTGTGGTTATAATTCCAAAATTTACGAGGTCATTGCTATTGACAGTTATAAATTGTAGACTCTGGTATTCGATTACCATAATTGCAAACCCGAGTGAGTTTAGTAATAGTATAACGGAATAGAAAGAATTCATTAAGTTTAAAAATCTTCGAGTATATAGTTGACCTAACCGGGCATTCAATAATTTTCCCGTAGGGTTCGATTAATTTTAAGCAACTTTTACCTAATAATTTTTTCTCTCGAGCAACCATTTCCGTGTTTTACGGTGGGACAGATAGAGAGACAGACAGACAGACAAACAGACAAACAGACAAACAGCATATATATACAGGTCGTCCGATAAGTCGATAAGTGAGTGGCGATTCTATGTCAGTTAGCATAGTGTACTAATATCTTTGATATCTAACAAATGTCTATGCTTTTTTCAATTAAGCTAGCTTCACATGAAATCCAAATTTTTAATTTTGCAGTAATTCATGTTTATTTCTGTAAAATTAAAAATTTGGATTTCATGTGAAGCTAGCTTAATTGAAAAAAGCATAGACATTTATTAGATATCAAAGATATTAGTACACTATGCTAACTGACAGAATCGCCACTCACTTATCGGACGACCTATATATATATTTTTTTTTAATTTAAATTTTTGTCTAATTAAAAAATATAATTTTGTTTGCTGAATCATAAATGGATAGAGTGAAAAGCAGGCGCTAGAGCTCCGCTCATTTTAGGAGTGTCTATGATGTCACTATCTTTCAACCAATCCGGAATACGGACGGACAGACGGACGGACAGGACCCCCTTCCCACAGCATAGAAGATACATACATATATATATATATATATTTGTTTTAATATATATACAGTATATATATTTTTTTATGCAAAAACGAAACATCCCGATCCTCCGTAGAAGAAAAAGGAGAGAGTCGAAATCAAGATCGCGAGGCTGTAAAAAACTATACCATTTTTTTAAGTTTGAAAAAAATGTGTAGTGTGTAAGATGCATGTATGTGTATCGAGGAATAGAGGGAGAAGCGAGTGTTTGGGACCATGCTGGACTGCTCACAGGGTAGATGAGACAGAAAAAGATTAGCTAAGGAGGACAGTAACAGGAGAAAGAGGAATTCCCGCACTACCTTGTCCTCTGCTAATGTCCTCCCCACCCCTAGAGTACTTCCCTGGTCGATTGGTGCCTACAAACTCCTCCTTGATATATATATATATATATATATATATATATATATATATATATATATATATAAATACTCTTTTGTAATGTAGATATTTGCTTTTCTTAAAAAGACGTAAGTTAATGTAATCTAAAAACGTTTTTATTTAATGAGTATAATTAAAATGTTAAGGTCTATGTACAAAATTATACGCGTTTAATCGATTAGCGTAGGTTAAGTTAATTCAGGTAACACTCTAAATTTGGAATTTTTGGACCACTTTATTATTATTTACATACACAGATATATAGTATATCGGTAAACTGTATATCTATATATGTATATACGTATATCGTATATATGTAAAATAAGTAAATATGTAAAATATCGTAAGACTGTATATCGTAAAATCGTAAAATATCGTATATATGTAAAATAAGGGAACTGCTATAGGTACTTTAGGTGCCAAGTGTACAATTAGACAAACATAATACGTGTAACACTTGAAGTAGTGCTGACGTGCCAAATGTAGAGTGTAGGTTAATGTAGTTGGGGGTTACTTACTTATTATAGAGGACAATATCAGGAAGCCAGATTATCTCCGACGGGACGTAGAGTTCCTTCACTCCTCCGTATTCCTCGGGAGTCCAATGAAATTTGTGGTCTCTCCACTCCTGCCGAGGAAAAAAGAGAGAGTAGATATTACGTTTGTAGTGAATGCTTAAAGAAGTAGATAAAGTAGGTAAGTGAAAATAATGTATAGGTACGTAAAACACATACAGCTTAGCCAAAAGAGTTGAAACACCCGTTCTTCTGGTTCTGTAAAGATGTAACAACCGCCCGAATGGGTAAAACATACTGTATACTTAGTGTTCTAAGATTTATGGAACAAAAATAACAGTGCATGCGTGGTACCTCTCCTTTCTAGTCGTTTAGCATCCTTCTGTTCTTGCAGTGACGACCCTTGTTTTTACGCACTGCATGAATTCGCTCTGGCGTGGTCCAGACCAAATGCTATATGGTTGAGTCATCTTGTAAGGCCTGCCAAGCTGTCTGTAGATCTAATTCCAGTTCATTCCGGTTTCGTAGCCTCTCGTATCGCCTGACCCGCAGTCTCCCAGAGACTCTTAATTGGGTTAAGATCTGATGAGGTGTCCATTATAACAGCGACAGTAAAGAGAGAGTGAGGCAACGTTGCGGGGAAGACAGTCAGTAAGAGGCGGGGAAGTGGTAAGATGAAAAGCCTTTGATTCCACCCGGTCAAGTAGGGCTGTGTGGATTGAGCCACCCCACATATGAAAAGCGTACTCCATACAGGGGTGGACAACACCACTGTACAGAGACAGCAACTGAGTTAGGGTGAAGTAACTGCGGAGGCGGTACAGCATTCCTAACCACGTAGAATCTATTTTACAAGGAGAGTATATGTGATCTTTCCAGGAAAGATCACGAGAAAAGGAAATACCAAGAATGTTAAGAGAAGAGGAAGGAATGAGTTGTGTATTGTTGAAAGTAAGCGAATAGTCGTGTGGAAGAATGTGACGAGTAGACAGATGGAGGAACTGAGTTTTTGAGGCGCTGAAAGCCCAGAGATGGCAGAAAGATCAGAGGTTAGGTGTACCATAGCCGTCCTATGCGAAGCATGATAGAGCGACTATTGAGAGGGACGCTTTTTGAAAAGGCTGAAGAAGTGAAGAGTGGAATCATCGGCAAAGGAGTGGATAGAACAGGGAGTGCGACTTAATAGATCATTGATAATAAAAGGAAAGAGTGGGTGACAGGAGAGATCCCTGAGGAACACCACTCTTAATAGCTTTAGGAGAAGAACAGTAGGCATTTACAACCGCAACTATAGATCGGCCAGAAAGGAAATTAGAGGTGAAGGCGCAGATAGAAGGATAGAAACCGAAGGAGGGCAGTTTGGGAATTAAAGATTTGTGCCAGACTCTATGAAAAGCTTTTGAGATATGTCTTGCGCAATAGCAAAAGTTTCACGGAAATCCCGAAAAGAGGATGACCAAGAGTCAGAGATACGCAAGAAGATCGCCAGTAGAGCGTCCCTTGCAAAACCCATACCGACGATCTGAAAGAAGATTGTAAGAAGAGAGGTGTTTAAGAATCTTCCAATTAAGGATAGATTCAAAAACTTTGGAAAAGCAAGAGATCCATGCAGTTGGACGACAGTCAGAAAAGGAGAGGTCGCCCTTCTTTGGGACAGGCTGAATGAAAGTGAACTTCCAGCAGGAATTAAAAGTATCATATGAAAGACAAAGAAGAAAGGGTTTACGTAGGCAGGGTGTCAGCGCAGAAGCACAGTTCTTGACAACAATAGGAGGAACACAATCAGGACCGTACGCCTTCCTGGAGTTGGGCCAAGATAGGGGAGGAAAAACATCTTTGAAAGAGGTTCTAATTTCAGACATAACAAATTCAGAGGGTGGAGGAGATAGAGGAACAGCATCGGAATCATCCATGGTTAAGTTTGAGCGAAGAGTTCAGCTTTGTCAGGAAGAAATGGCAATTGAGACGTCGGAATGGAAAAGAGGAGGGAAAGAAGAGTAAGTAAAGTTGTTGGAGAGGTTCTTAGGTAGATGCCAGAAAGAGCAAAGGGAATTAGAAGTGGATAGGTTTTTATATTTTTGTCTGATGAAGGAATTTTTGGCGAGTCGAAGAACAGATATTGCACGAGTCCGGGTAGAAATATAAGCTGAGTGAGTCAGGAGTTGGGTGGCGATGGTACCTTTCAAAAGCCTCCTCTCTGTTGCGGATAGGATTAGAACAAGTAAAGTAAAACTAAACATTTTTTGTATTAGTAGTAGGCATAGAATATGGAAAGTACGCCTCCATGCCTGAGAGAATCACTTTCGTGATGCGCTCAGAGGACCCGTAGGGGTCCCGGCCACGGAAGCAGTAATCATTCCATGGAAAATCAGAGAAGTACTGCCTGAGGGCCTCCCAATCAGCAGCGCGAAAAGGGCCTTCTGTTAGGAGGATCCAAAGCCGAATTGGAGCAATAGGAGAGGAAACAGATATAAGATTGTGGTCGGAGGAGCCCAATGGAGAAAAACGTTTGACAGAGTAAGAAGGATGAGAGGTGAGAAATAAATAGAGAATGTTGGGCCTATCTCTAATGCGATCGGGGATACGAGTAGGGTACTGTACAATCTGCTCTAGGTCATTGCTCGGTGACAAGGTGCACCATCATTCTGGAAGAAGAATCCCCTGGAAACTGTAGTCGTGATATCTGTAGCCGGTGGTGTCGAAGGGTTTGGATGTGCTAGTTCGTGTTCATCACTGTCCCTTTGGGTAGCACATGTTGGGATCCTGTTCTTCCACTGGAAATACACCCAAGGTGGCAACAGTCTCAGAATGCTTCGTCGTCGGAAGTGTACACTTTGGGTTGAAACGCTCGCCTTTTCTTCTTCGGTCACGGATTCCTCCTTTTTTGCCGAACCAGTTGAAAGCGTATTCGTCCGAGAAAATTACTTTACACTCGTCATCCTCAGTCCAGTCCTTATATTTATTACAAAATTTGAGACGGTCCTGATTGTTCTTCCGACTAAAAAGAAGTTTCTTTGCAGGCCTGCGTGGTGACAAACCATTCTCCACTAACTCCCTTTTGACTTGCGTGCTTGCACTCCTGCTTTCTACCAGTCTCTCTGTAGATGCACACTGCTAGCCGTCCTTTCGTGTAGACTGGGTCGACGCAGAAAGTGATCCTGGCGTTCTGAGCTGACTCTTGGCCGTCCTGACCCTGCTCTTGCTTCAAAACCACCTGTCCTCTGCCACCTTTTAATGGTCATGGA
>JAJOZX010000418.1:1270000-1297500 GCA_023014485.1 Bathynomus jamesi
GGAAAGGTCGCATGAAGAAAACTTCTGCTACGAAAAGCGCACAAAGAAATTCTTTTAAAGTACGCCAAGGATCATCAAAATGATGGATTTGCATTCTGGAAGAAAGTTCTCTGGACACACGAGACAAAAATTTAATTATTCAGGAACAGCGAGGAACGGTATGTTTGGCGAAAATCATATACTGCAGTCGAGGAAAATACAGCCTTCCTACGGTTGAACATGTTGGTAATAGTTTGCTTGTTTAGGGATATTTTTGTGCTTCTGGTCCAGGAAAGCGTTTTGGTATCAACAGAATCTTGAATTCGAAGAAATATCAGGAAATTTTAGGAGAAAATGTATTGCCTTCAGTTCAGGAGTTGCGAATGGGTCGCAATTGGGTACTGCGACAAGATGTTAATCCAAAACATATAAGTAAGAGCACCATGAAATGGCTTCAACAAAATAATTTCAAGCTTCTTGATTGGTCCAGTCAAAGCAGAAATCTCAATTTAATCAAGAACTTATTGTTTCATTTGAAAAAAAGGTGTCCGCAAAAGAAACTCTTCGAATCTGAATGTATTGCAACAATTTTATTTAGAAGAATGGGTTAAAATTTAAACTGAGAGATGTCGAAACCTTGTAGAAAAATACCCAAAACGAATCACTGAAGTCATTCAAGCAAAATGTGGACACACAAAGAATTAAATAATTTTGTAAGTAAATGTACGAAAACTTTTGGATTTTAACTTTTTTTATTTTTCTCAAATTCTTTGATATTTTACATTATATGTTGGAGTTGAACTAATTTTTTTATTTGTTAAATTTTTCCAAACGAACAGTAAACTTTTCATAACTATCCTTTGCATGATACGAAAGATAAGGACGAATATAACTGAACTATTTCTCTGTACGAATATTTACATTATATGTAAATATTTGCACACTTGTATTCAGATCTCTCTCTCTCTCTCTCTATATCTATATATATGAAAATTATTTCACGAAAGTAACACGTGAAAAATATTTATGATGAATAAAACCACGAAGGAAAGGAAACACAAAATGGTGCTCAAGCGCTTTCGTCTAATGACATCCTCAGGAACACTGAAGTACATAAAAAGGTTACAGCCTATATATAGGTTACAGAAAGAAAAAAAAAAAAAAAATAAATAACATACACACACACACACACATATATATATATATATATATATACATACATATCTATATATACAAATACATACATACATACATACATACATATATATATGCAATAAACAGAGAAGTAAAAATAAAAAATTAAAAATTAAAACCTTAAAGGATTACCAGTGAGGCGTACAGATTTGTAAGGAAAAATATCGATTTTTAGCACAAGATCAAATGGATTATAAAAATACAAATTTATACTGGAACTCTGCCCGGGTTTTAACACACTGCTGCCTATGGTCAGGTTTCGATATATATAAAAAAATAAAATGCAAATTAAAAGTTAATAAAGTAGCAGACAAGTTTACCAAAGATTTAATGTTTTACCCTTCTTATCTAAATCTGTTTTAAAGGAATTCAAATAACAGGATCGAGTTGAAAAAGACCTTTGCTTATGTTGAAGTTATTTGAAAGTTGGATAATGGCAGACTCAAGAATATTTCTATTAACAATGTTGCTTGAATGGAATAAAACTGAAGCATTATTCCAATCAATACAGTGGGCTAACTCTGACAAATGGACAAAAAGGGCACTGGACAACTGTCCTGTTCTAACGGAATATGATGCTGTTTTATACGTGTGTGCAAATCCTTTCCCGTCTGACCTATGTAAAAGGAATCACATTGTTTACAGGCAATTTTATAGATAATGCCTGAATTATTGGTAGGGCTATTTTTTTTTCATATAACAATATTGTGAAAAATAACAATATTGTGAAAAATATCATAATAAAAAATAGCCCTACCAATAATTCAGGCATTATCTATAAAATTGGCTGTAAACAATGTGATTCCTTTTACATAGGTCAGACGGGAAAGGATTTGCACACACGTATAAAACAGCATCAATATTCCGTTAGAACAGGACAGTTGTCCAGTGCCCTTTTTGTCCATTTGTCAGAGTTAGCCCACTGTATTGATTGGAATAATGCTTCAGTTTTATTCCATTCAAGCAACATTGTTAATAGAAATATTCTTGAGTCTGCCATTATCCAACTTTCAAATAACTTCAACATAAGCAAAGGTCTTTTTCAACTCGATCCTGTTATTTTGAATTCCTTTAAAACAGATTTAGATAAGAAGGGTAAAACATTAAATCTTTGGTAAACTTGTCTGCTACTTATTAACTTTTAATTTGCATTTTATTTTTTTTATATATATCGAAACCTGACCATAGGCAGCAGTGTGTTAAAACCCGGGCAGAGTTCCAGTATAAATTTGTATTTTTATAATCCATTTGATCTTGTGCTAAAAATCGATATTTTCCTTACAAATCTGTACGCCTCACTGGTAATCCTTTAAGGTTTTAATTTTTAATTTTTATTTTTACTTCTCTGTTTATTGCAATATATATGTATGTATGTATGTATGTATGTATTTGTATATATAGATATGTATGTATGTATATATATATATATATATATATATATATATATATATATGTGTGTGTGTATATGTATGTTATTTATTTTTCTTTTTTTTCTTTCTGTAACCTATATATAGGCTGTAACCTTTTTATGTACTTCAGTGTTCCTGAGGATGTCATTAGACGAAAGCGCTTGAGCCCATTTTGTGTTTCCTTTCCTTCGTGGTTTTATTCATCATCTATATATATATAATATATATAATATATATATATATATATATAATATATATATATATATATATATATATATATATACAGGATGTATATAAATGAATGGTGCAAAAAGAAATAGAAATAACTATTATACTGAAATGATATATTCGAAGAAATTTATGTGCATTTAATTCACTAATGATAAATTTTAAGCTTTATTCATTTTTCGTGTAAAAATTAACGATGTGGGAAATGTGAGTTTTAAACAAAATTGAACAACATCTGTTTTAACAATTTGTTTTTCACCTGGCTAAGTTTTGTTGCAATGGCGTCTGTTCAAGAGAAAGCTTAGCTCGTAAGGTGGGTTCACGAATGTAGATCAATCATTCCATGTGAAAGACGATTCAGGCATAAATTAAACAAACCAGCACCACACAGAAATATTATCCGAGTGTGGGTAAAGAAGATCACTGCAGAGGAAAATGTCAAAAAAAGGAAATTCTCCGATAGACCAAAAAATCCTCCAGAAAGAGTCAATGCTGTTCGCTAAGCATTTTCAGTTAAACATTCCATACCCTTCTGTGCATAAAATCATGCGCAAAGTTTTAAAATTCATATCTTACAACCTACAAGATACTGTACAAGTTTTTCACCAACTGTAGAGGAAGATTGCGTTACAAGAATTAATACCTGTCAAGAATTTATCAAAAAGGTTGAAACTGACGATCGTTTTCCTTCAAATCTCATTCCTAGCGACGAAGCAACTTTCCATACCTCTGGTGGCGTAACTGCAGGATCTGGAGGGAACAATATCCACACGAAATATTCGAACATGAGAGAGGTTCCACCAAAAGTGAACGTTTTGTTGTGCTTTGTCACACAGATGGCCTTTAATGGAGAATATTATCTCAGGATGTTAAAAAAAAAAAAAAGAGTTATTTTTTCCCCTTGTAGACAAATTTCTTCTCTGTTGCAAGATGCAGTGTTTCAGCAGGATGATGTACTGCATCATTTTGTTCGTACTGTGCATATGTTTCTAGACGAAACATTTCCAGGATGGTGGATTGGCCGAGAAGGACCTACAAGATGGCCAGCTCTTTCTCCAGACCTATCTCCTTTAGATTTTTATCTTTGGGGGTATGTAAAAGCAACTGTATATCACAACAAACTAAGGGATATTAATAACCAAAAACTGAGTATTAGAGATGCTGTAGCATCAGTTCCTGTAACTGTTTTGCACAATGTTTTTCAGTGAATTAGAGAGTAGATTTCGCTTAGTTACTGAAAATGATAGAAGCCATTTGGAGAATTACTAAATATCAAATATAAAACATGAAACATTACTGAATCAAATGACTTTTAAATTTGGTAGTTGCTACCATTTTTTTTGCGTACCATTCATTTAAATACATCCTGTATATCCTTCTAGGACAGTTCATACCAGGACAGCTCATACCAGGACAACTCATACCCAGACAACTCATACCCAGACAACTCATACCCGGACAACTCATACCTAGGACAACTCATACCTAGGACAACTCATACATAGGACCAGAAAAAAATGAACAATTAATGAAAACATTTATTTTGTAAAATTAAAAATTAAATTTAAACATTTAGAAATCATGCAAGTTATTAATGAAAACATTTATTTTTAAAATTAATGAAAACATTTATTTTTTAAAATTAATGAAAACATTTATTTCGTAAAATTAAAAATTAAATTTAAACATTTAAATTCATGCAAGTTATATATATATATATATATGCCCAGTTAGGTTCATTGAATGCCCGGTTAGGTCAACTGAATACCCGGTTGGGTTCATTGAATGCCCAGTTAGGTCAACTGTACGCCCTTGACGATTGGTTAGGTTTAGTCGTGATATTTTCGTTAAAACTAACGAAATATCACGACTAAACCTAACCAATCGTCAAGGGCGTACAGTTGACCTAACCGAGCATTCAAATTTTATCCTATGTAAATAATGGTTCTCTATTTATATGTTTTGCAATAAATAATAAATTTGTTGTTATTGTTTTCTTCCTTATTTTGGTTAATTTGCAGAGTTTAAACTTTCGGGGTGGATATAGATGAAAAGATCAACATTGGGGTGGTAATTGTTGAAGAGAGTATGAGTTGTCCTAGGTATGAGTTGTCCTAGGTATGAGTTGTCTGGGTCTGAGTTGTCCGGTATAAGTTGTTCGGGTATGTGTTGTCCTGGTATGAGCTGTCCGGTCACGCCTGTATATATACTGTATATTAGTGGCCATAAAGAATGGGGCAGTGAATATGCTTTTATTGTGTCCTTAAAAAGTAGGGATGCGTAGGGCGTAAACAAACAAAGCATTGACAAAATACTTTGTTTAGTACTTTGTATGACCTTTTTCTTTTAAAACCAAAACCGGACGTCGAGGCATGGATTCATTGAGAGACCTGCAGATATTTGTGATTTCGAGATCTCTGAATCAACACCCTAGAAGGCTTTCCACGAGTTTATCTTTTCTTGAAGTGGCTTTATCCAGTTTTCGAAGATTTCCCATGGCTTCTTTATAGGACTTATTAATAAAGAAATTTTCTGTTAGTCCACCACTTCATTGTCATTATCTTGGGAAAACTTTTGTAGAACTATGCATGAGTGATAGAATCCAGATGTAGTTTGAAGATTCATTTTTCGTCTTCAAACCACTCAGAAGCAGAAGGCAACAAATTTGCCATTCATTGTATCTTCCATAAAGTATAAGTTCCCAAGTTCAAGAATTAGATAATTGGATCGAAAGTCAATTGTCATAAATAGAAGTCAAAGGTCAAATGGAGGTTCAAGCTGTAACTTTTGAACCACTGAACGTAATGTGTTGAAACCTCACACACATACGGATGATCATACGATGAAGTGTTATGAGTAAAACTCAGAGTCCTTAATCCAAGGTCAAGGTCACAAACACAGGTCGAAGATCAAATGGAGGTCCATGCCATAACTTTTTACCACTTACCATAATGTGATGAAACTTCACACACACACACACACACACAGTTGATGAAACTTTATATGACTGTGTTTTGAGCAAGACTCAGGTTCCTTCATCGGAGGTCAAGGTATCAAATGAAAGTCAAAGGTCAAATTGAATTTTTTCGTAACTTTTGAGCTGCTGAACATAAATTGATGAAACTTCCTATTCGTATGTATCATCACAAGACGATGTGTCGCGAGCAAGAACCAGGCCGTTCCATCGAAGGTCAAGGCCATTAATAGAAGTCAAATGTCAATCGGCGGTCTGCGCCATAACTTTTGAACCACTCAACATAACTTACTGAAATTTCAGACACATGTGTATCATCATAGGACGATGTGTCGCTAGCAAGAGTCGTGTTCTTGCACCAAAGGTCAAAGTCACAACTATAGCCGTATTAAGCGGGATTTAATAGTGCCTTTATACTAAAGCAATACGTTAATTCCAATTGTTTTAAGTAAGGTTGGAGGGCGTTTAAAGTTTATATGATAAGGAAAGTTAAGAATATTTTAATGAATAAACTACTTGTGACTTACACTATTATAGTACCTTTGCTTTGCTTAAAACAATTTTTGGGAATGAAACTGAATAACATCGTTTACTACCAAAGTTCATAATACTGCAGAACTCAGAATTCGAAAAGTAGAGCTAACAGCTCTTGATGCTTTGAGAAACAGAAAGAAAAAAATTGAAGATTTTATCGAGATGATGGTCAGAATGAAAACGAACATCCGAGTTATTATAAAAAAAGTTGTTTGTGGAACACTTCAAATTGGTTTGTGTATCTCCAGATTTTAAGATCCAGAAATTAGGTGCATTTTTCATTTTCTTTTTGAACAGTAAATTTTACAGATGGAGCTAAATTATTGAGCTTATCAAGAAAGTGGCGTAGAAATGTGGCGACCCGTCGCCCGCCGAAAGATGAGGTGTAGCTAGCTCCGCATTTCCTGCGACATAGGAGAGGATAGATTGGGTTGGGGACACATCCTTCCTTCTTCCAACAAAGGGCAAGAATAGCTTCGGACGTATCGCCGCGTCTGCCCGGACCGCCGACGTAACTGCAGGCAGGCAAGTGTGAATGTATGAAATGTAAAGAGAATAAGTAATGAGCAGAAAAGAGCAGAAGTGGTGCAGTATTGATGCTGGGGTTGTGTGAAACAAAGATGAAGGGAAGTGGAGGGTGTTAATTGTGTGAGGGTTGGTGTGAGCCTGTTGATAAATGATATATGGCATGAAGCAATGAGAGACTTCTTATGTGTCAGTTCCCGAAGTGTGTATGTGAAATTTAAGTTTGTGAGAATGAAAGTGGCGGTAGTGGTTGGATATGTGCATTGTGATAATAAGTGTAAGGATGAGAAAGAAACCTTCTAGAGAAAACTTGATAGTGTGATCGGAAGGGCACTTGAATGTTACAAAATGTTTACGATAGAAGACGAATGGGAATGTTGGTATGGGTCTGGAGGATGGGATGTTGGGGAATCATGGTGTACCAGGAGTGAATGATAATGATTGTAGGCTGAAAGAATCATGCAATGAGAGAAAATCATGTGTAACATATTCCTTTTCTGAACATACGAGGATACGCAGGTATATCTGGTGTAGAAAAAGTGATATACATGGCGAGAGAAGTCTGATAGATTACGTATCGTGATAAGAAGTATGCCGAAAGAGGTATGCGCCACACGTGTAGTGCGAGGTATGAGTGGGAGTCTCTGTAACTACAAGATGATCCTGTGTAAAGTGAGGTTGTGTGGAGAATGGAAGAGAGTGAATGGAGAAAAGGTGGGTCACGAAAGAATGATGAGAGTTAATGATGAGAGAGGCAACCGATAAGTACATTAAGAGAGTAAATGATGAATTCAGTGTCCAAGTTGCAGAAAAAATGGGTATGATTGAGATGTGGTATGTGTATCACGAATGTCTAATTAGAAATGCAAGGAGTGTGTGGGAATTTGGGAAAAACAGGTGCGAAGAATAAGGCAATAGCGTGGTGTGATGCCAAGGTTGCGTCAGCGGTTGAGGATAAAAGGAGAAAATGGATGTTGTATGTACAGGGACCCTGTACGCACAACATCCATTTTCTCCTGGGTAATTATGATAGAGAAGAAAGTCGAAGAAAAATGAGGGTGTATGAAGAAAGCAAAAGAAGCGTGAAGAGACTAGTGCGATAGAAGAAACGGAGTAAATAATGAGTTTGGAAGGAGAATGACTGAAAATTATGCAGATAACAGAAAGTTATTCTGGAAGGAAGTGCGGAAGTGTAGGAATGAAACTAAGAAAGTTCGAGAGTAAAGGCTGAAAATGGAAGAATGTTCACAGCGGATGCAAATCTGCGGAATAGATGGAAGAAATATTTTGAGGGTTTGATGGGTGGAAGAGATGAGAGGAGTGCAAATATAAATATCGTGGGATTTGGCGTTGTGAGGAGGACACGTGACAGAATGCCTGAGAACATAATCATGGATAAAGTGAAAGGGACGGTTCGCAAACTGAAAAATGGAAAAGCGGACAGTGTGAATGAAAAATATGGAGAAATGATTAGGTATGAAGCATTGAAAGGGTTAGAGTGGTTGTGGTACATATGTCAGAGTGGATGAACACATGAGAATGTGCTTGAAGACTGGAAGACAGCAATAATTGTTGCAATGTACAAAATAAAATGTGAGACGAGTGAATATAAGAATTAATGAGGTATAAGTCTGTTGAGTGTAGTATGGTAGGATAGTGTGAGGGAGAGTTTGTGATAATATAGAATGCTTGGCGAATGATGAGAGAGGAGGGTTCGAGGTGGAAGAGGCTGTGTAGATCAAGAGTTTGCAGTAATAGAAGTGATTGAGAAAGATGTAAAAGGGATTGCGAGTATACATGGCTTTTATGGATTTCGAGAAATCGTATCATAAAGTGAATAGAGAAGCACTGTGGCAGATCTTGAGTATACAGTGTATGGGGATTGACGGCACTTGGGCGTATCGAGAAATTCAACAATATCCAAATTATAATTATTAAAGCCAGAGGCAAAACATCATCTATATACGGTAACATATAATGTGGAAGTTTACAATAATGTACAAAATTCTGGTTTTAAAAGATTCCATATATATATAAATTAGTTAACACAGGTGAGGGAGGAGTCCCATTGCCAATCCAAGCGTCATAGCATAAAACTTATTATCAAAGTGGAATTTACAAACCATTACATAAACCAAAACTGATTCATTAAAACGTTTTGTTCAGCCGGGAAAGAATATTAAAAATCATAACTTTTAAAAAGTCAAGCACAGATCGTTAACAGGGACAGCAGTGAATAAAGATCCTTATTTATTGGCTTAGTCAAAAACGCAAAAAGTTAACAACCCCGTGAGACCTACTGTTAGCTCGTAAATTCCGTAACCTACGTACTATCTAAATGGGTAATTGGTTTATTAAATCCTTTAGTTGGATCTATTTCCGAATCCCATATTAATCCCATTAACAAACTGAAGTTTTCAAATAATCCCAATTAATGATCTATGTTCTTTATTCGTTAAAGTTCCTGTTAAGGATTTGCATGTTTTTCTAAAAGATAACTTCATAATAGTCCAGAAACATAAAATGGACCAAATCTTGTTAAAATACCCTTTTCCCATAATCATTATATTGTATTTTAATCTTTTGTTAATTCTTTTTCATTTTAATTCCTTTTTTTCATTCCCTCGACAGTTGTTTAAATACATGAAAGACCTCGGAATCATTTTTATTTTTCCATATAGGTTTGCAACACACACACACACACACACACACATATATATATATATATATATATATATATATATATATATATATGTGATGACGTAATGATCTTGAAGACTTCATTTAATTTTTTAAAGTTAATTATTTAATTTATTAACACCCAGGTGCACAATCTCGGGACCTAATCAATATGTGTGTGAAGTTTCATGTTTGTAACTGTGTCCTTTTATTATTATAGATTACTAGTACAGTTCCCGCCGCTTCGCTGACGGTTAGACAGGCTAAACTACAAAAAAAGAACCCAGCCGTGAAAATTTTGAACTTCACATTGTGTCAACATTTCTGAATCTGGTATCTCCCAAAACCTCCTCACCCCCTTTCATACAACTTGGGGGCTAACCCCCTCCCCCACTACCCCCACCCCTCCCCATTACCCCACCCATCCCCCATTACCCCCACCCCCACCGTTCCCCCATTGCTAAACTACAGAAAAGAACACAGTCATGAAAATCTTGAGCTTCACATTGCCGCCCGTAATACAATTTCTGAATTTTTTTTACAATTTCTGAATTTTTTTCTCACAATTTTTTCTAACAATTTCTGAAAGTGTGACGGACAGACGGACAGACGGACAGACGGACAGCTCTCTTATTATAATATATATAATATAGATTACGGGCGGCAATGTAAGCTCAAGATTTTCATGACTGTGTTCTTTTCTACAGTTTTATTGACCAAATAATTGAACCGACAGTAATTGGGTGTTCAATTATTTGGTCAGTAAAACTATAGTCATGAAAATCTTAAGATTCAGAAATCTTGACACAATGCGAAGATCAAAATTTTCATGGATGCGTTCTTTTCTGTAGTTTAATCACGGTGCTGGGGCCTTCGGGGCCAGTAATTTTAATTATTTAATTTATTAACACCCAGGTGCATAACCTGGTGACATAATCAATATGTGTGTGAAGTTTCATGTTTGTAACTGTTTCCATTTTGGAGTTATGGCTGGAACACACACACACACACACACACACACACACACACACACACACACACACACACACACACACACACACGTCCTTATATATATATATATATATATATATATATATATATATATACAGTGGTGGGCACCGTTAACCAAAAAGTTAACTTCGATAACGATAATTAATCCGTTAACCCCAATTTTTAACTCCGATAACGATAATCCGATAATTTTACTACAAAGTTAACGGAAGTTAACGATAATCCGTTAACGATAACTATTTCTTTACTAACATTTAAAAAAATCAAGGAAAAAAGCTTTAAAACCCATAGAAAATGTTTATTTATGCCAAATCCAACAATAAATAGGTATTTAACTGTATTTTTATCAAGTTTTGCAACTTTTTTGCTTAATAACTTTTTTTTTATTTTTAATAAAAAATGTACTGATTACATGTTTTGAAACCCTTGTAACCACTAACCATTAACTAAATTTTAATTTACCAGAGAATTATTATGGCGGGAACTGAAAGGTAAAATTAAATTTTAGGCACATTTATTAAAGACTATGACACAATGTGCTGGTTGCCCTTCAGAAAGACCAACTTCTCAAAGTTAGGCCCAACTGCCAGTCTTGACCTCTTGGGCCTCAGGATGTCCTTGCCGAGAGAGAAGAGCCGTTCCACTGCGGCAGAGGACGGAATTGGCAGACTGAAGTTATGGCGGTTTGAATTCATTCGCGGAGCGGTGATCTTCCGTGAATGACTCCTCGCAGTTAACGTGTTAACGGACTTTAACAGACTAAATATCGAGTTATCGGAAGTTAACTGGTCCGATAACGATAAATGGAAATTAACTTCCGTTAATAGTCCGTTAAAAAAAGTTAACTTCGTTAATTAACTGTTATCGGATTAACGCTTTAGTGCCCAACACTATATATATATATATATATATATATATATATATACATACTGTGTATATATAATAACAATAATAATAATAGTAAGTAACGCGCGTTATTACATTTAGTTTTACATTATTTTACTGCTTTACATTTAATGTTTAATGTTTAGAGACTTGGAAAACTTCCGTTTGACATATTCGCGCTTAAAGTCTATAAATCAATCAATACATTATGCCTGATATTCATACTTACAAGATTAGCTAATACTCTGTGGCATCGTAGTTAGATCTGGGAGGATCTAAAACATATTAAAGGAAGGCGTGACCATGAACGTTTTACGAGATCTGGAAATTTTATGAGACGATCTTTAACTTAATTATATATTTGTAGCATAGTTTATAGGGTAGTTCCGGACAAGAAAATTTCAATTTTTAATTCCGAAATTTAGACCTAACTGGCTTAGAACCATTTACAGCGTCTCCAATGTATGATTAGGGTCCCATTCTTAGGTCCATACCCCCAAGGCTCTACCTTAAGCGAGGAACAATATTTAATCTCAATCTCATTCTTTATTATTTTTTTTTTACAAGATTAGCGAGACTTAGTTATTTAATGTTTAAAATCATTGTACTCTACATTAAGTCTCCATTAAGCTGAATTAGTTGAATACAAACTTGGTATTCCAACCATTTTACTGACCCGTAAGTCTTGTATGAATGTATGAATGTATATATCATATAATTTAGGTACAGAAATACCTCAAAATTCGTAATTTCGAATTTCGTCGTTTCACAGATTCGTCGTCAATCTTTTACTACCTATAGTTTCAATCCGTCGTCCATATTCGCAGATTCGCCGTTTTTTGGAAAAATATGTGAAAAAAAAACGTTCGAAATTGACGAAATTCAACTGTTTACCAATGCAATATATTACATATTTTGCCGAAAAACGAGTAGAATTTGATTAATTAATCTGTTTAATAACATCTACAGCATTATTAGTCCCGCACTTGCGCGGGGTCGCTACTGTGGATCCTCCTTCTCCACTCTTGTCTATCCTGTACCAGCTCGACATCCAGCTCCCGCTCCGTCAGGTCGTCCTGAACACTGTCCATCCATCTTCTCCGAGGTCTTCCTCTTCTTCTCCTACCCGGCGGTTCCATATCTAACATCCTGTTTCCTATGTACCCTCCGTCCTTCCTCTTCACGTGTCCGAACCATCGTAGTCTTGCCTCGCGCACTTTTTCAGATATGCGTCCAACCTTTAACAACTCATTCCTCACTCTATCCCATCTAGTCACTCCACACGACACCTCTAGCTTGTTTTCCAGCGTCTTCGTCATGGGTACTGTCTCCACATTATTGCTGGTCTCACCACACTCTTGTAAGAGTATGGTGAGCAGCATTCTGCAGCATTATTATTCCCATTTATATGGGGTCGCTGTTGCGGATACTTCTCCACTCCTCCCTATCCTGCGCCATCTCCTCCGTCAGGTTTTTATCGCTCATGTCCATCCATCCTGATGCGATCCTTCCACCTCATCCTCGGTCTTCCTCCCTTCCTCCTCCTAGGCACTTCCATAGATAACACCCTCCTCCCAACGTAGTTCTCGTCTCTTCTCATTACATGCCCATACCATGCCGTTCTCTCCTGAGCCTTTTTTGAAATTCCCGTAACTTTCACCACCACCCTGCTCTGTCGTTCCTTATCCTGTCTCTTCTAACTACACCCCTCGATATTGTCCGCATGTCATCCTCTGTTTTGGCAATAAATTTTACGGCCGGATACCCTTCCTGACGCCAACCCTAATAATTTTAATTTTCCATATCTATACTATAAAAAGGGAGTCCCATCCGTTCGTCCGACACGTCCGACGGGCTTCACATCTGCCTTATGTTTAATAACATAATACAGTAAAATGTTTTCTCATTGAAACATGTTATAATCTACCTCCAATTTCGTTGTTTCGTATTTCGTCTTTTTGTATTTCGTCGTGTTATTCCGGAACGAATTAACGATGAATTTCGAGGTATTCCTGTACTAATGTAAATTTGGTTGGTTAATATCCGCAAAGTACCAGTTCAATCAAACTTTTACGTTTAAAAAAAAAAACGTTGAGTTCCAGTCGGAAGCTCCTCCGGAAGACAGCCTTCATGACTGCTCCCCGGAGTTAGGTGAAATAAAGACTCCAACTCCAAAATTGGTTTTAGGGAGACACGGCAGGGGCTGGGAATAAGAAAAAAAGATTACGCATTCAAAATTTAAGAACTTCATAGGGCAGAAAAGTAGGAAAATAGAAATATGAGTGCATCATTGAAAAGTGATGTGGAACCTATGAAAGAGTTAGCTTTATTATACATTTGGTCCAGATTTGCATATTTCAGATACTGTTACTCACAGAAAATGAGGTTTGGTAATTCTTATTATAAAATTGAAAATCTGTAAGTTTAATTTTTATCTTATTTTTATTGTACCATACGGTAACAGCAATAGACCGACGGTACTGTATAGCCTAGGGAGTTGTGTGTTTACAAACATTGAAGCAGCTCCTCGACTTTCGGCTATTCGCAGAACAATCATTGCCCTCCAATTTGCATAAAAAGAAATTAAATTTTAAGAAAACATAAAAATTAAATAAAACAGACCTAACTCATTCGAATGACCTAAGAGCTTAGGTGTGCTGTGCCGGCTCCGCAGTTTCTTCACACCGACTTAGTTACTGTCTCTGTACCGGTGTCTTGTCTGCCGATGTAAGGAATACTCTTCCCATGTGTGGGGTGGCTCAACCCACATAGCTCTACTTAATCGGGTGAAATCAAAGGCTTTTCGTCTCATCAATTCCCCTCCTCTTACTGACTATCTTCAATTCCTCTCTCTTCACCACAATGTTGCCTCACTCTCTTTTTACTATCGCTATTATAACAGACACTGCTCTTTGGAACTCTCAACTGCATGCTTCCTCCTTTAAGGAGAGCATACAGTGCCAGATTCATCTCTTTTCTCTTCACCTCCATAACGCAAGGGTTAATCTGTATTTTCAACCTTTCATCTAGTCAACCGGTCATTTCTAGAACAACCTTCCTCAATCCATCTTTCCCCCTGCCTGTGACCTCCAGTCTTTCAAACGCAGTGTCCAGGGAACTCGAAAACCTTGGACCTTGATTTCGGTTCTCTTCTTCTATAGGGGGAGGAGCATTTTCGCGGGCGTTCGCCCTTAGCCCCTCCTTCTTTTATAATATATTAGCGGAGCGACCCGGCGTTGCCGGGGTGGATGTTGAACGCTATAAGCTAACGAAAATATCACGACTTAACCTAACCAATCGTCAAGGGCGTACAATTAATCTAACCGGGCAATCAATTAACCTAACCGGGCATTTAATTAACCTAATCGGCATTCAATTAACCTAACCGGGCATTCAATTAACCTAACCGGGCATTCAACTAACTTAACCGGACATATAGTATATATATATATATATATATATATATATATATATATATATAGCGTTCAACATCTACCCCGGCAACGCCGGGTCGCTCCGCTAGTTTTAATTATATGTGAAGTTCAAGATTTTCATGACTGTTTTCTTTTCTATAGTTTTATTGACCAAATAATTAGTCATGAAAATCTTAAGATTCAGAAATCTTGACACAATGTGAAGCTCAAAATTGTCACGGCTGGGGACGGCATAACCTGGGGACCTGATCAATATGTGTGTGAAGTTTCATGTTTGTAATTGCTTCCATTTTGGAGTTATGGCTGGAACAGACACACACACACACACACACACACACACACACACAACACACACACACGTCCTTTTATTATAAGTATAGATTATAGATAGATATACGGTATATCTGCACAATTTCACAATATACACAATATTTCAAAGAAATATAGCACTAAATTACTAGCTGCTGCCTGAATCGAACCCGAGACCTTATGAACCCAATATGTTGATTATTCTGTCGCGCAACTAAATCATTGAAGTGAGAATCTTATTTCTATAAACTAAACATCGTCTTGGTATCAAACGATATAAAAGACTTCAATAAAGCCTAATATACAAATATTAAAGATGCAAGATCGAGACATATATATATAATATATATATATATATATATATATATATATATATAGTAAAGGAATCTGTAACAGAGATAAAGAAATATAATGGGCTGTCGCTTATGTTTATACTGCGTTACATTTCGTGTTTTGGGATTCATAAGACATACGCAATGTCGGGGAATTACAAACCATATCTATATCTATTTTTTCCTATTTTGGTTGGTTGTGTGCATTCAGTTTTACGGTATTTCTTTCTTTTTGACGTTAAATATAACATATTCGCATGAAATGGAGAGAAAATTGAATTCGCTTCCAGAAGCGTCCTTCCCTCCTTTAAAATCTGGAGAGAAAAGAATCAAACGATTTTCAGCCATGAGACAATTCCGAATATGGAATTCGGTTTAAGGCCTCTTCCTTTCTCCTTAATAAGATGTTCGCTTTTATTATTTTGTATAAAGTAATAAACGCTTTTATATCAAAGTAATGGCCCAACCTTAAATTCTTTACTTGATTAGACGTTATACTGTATATACACACACACACACACACACACACACACACACACATATATATATATATATATATATATGTGTGATGAAACAACCGTAAGTGTTGTTACATTAATTTCAATTTTATTAAGGAACGTCGTTACTATCTTGCTTTTAACTGTTGTAATCTTGAGGGAGAAATTTTCTTGAATTTATGTCCGTTTCTAACCCTTCACTTGTTAGGAAAAATGAAAAAATTCTTGACATTTGTTACTTCAGCCCCTTCATGAAAGTGGGGTGGAAATCTTTATACTTGTTTCAGCTTTTCAAATTCCCAGGATTTATAAGGTCTGTATTAATATAGTATACATCTGTGATGTCTACGTGGTGGTAAAAATATATGGAAAACGAGGACAAGAAAACCGGTTTTTGGCTCCCCCTTCTTTTCTTTTTTTTAATTCCCTTTCAAATAAAATTGGTGGGGGGGAGGGGATAATAGTAGGAGATAGAACACAAGATTGTTTTCATCGAAGTTTGGACTTATATTTTGCCTATAAATTACTTTGGTTACCAATTTTCTATTTTCCATTTATTTATTTATTTATTTATTTTTAGGATTTTCTTTTTTAAATTAAATTCACCCCAATTTTGGAGGGGGCGGTAAGGCGGGGATCCCCATGGAGAAAGAATACTTTGGGTTTTTGGTGCTCTGAGAGCTCAGAGGTATGATCGTGATATCTATTTTTAAATCTAAATGGAAAAAAAATCGTTCACATATTTTCAGACATTTGGTATTTTTTAAGCGATTTATAATAAATAAATAAATAATATATATATATATATATATATATATATATATATATATATATACACCAAAGGTAGTCACTTACATATTAAGCGAGTTTACCTTTACCTAAACTTGGCAAATGTAAATTAACTTAATACTAAGTCTGTCCACGCTCGCATTATAACAATTTTGCGTAACTGGGATCACCTGAAGATCAGGGCCCCCAGCCTCAATTACCAAATGATATCTCCGTTAAAACTAACGAAAATATCACGACTTAACCTAACCAATCGTCAAGGGCGTACAGTCGACCTAACCGGGCATTCAATTTAATTTATTATTATATTTGGTACTGTAAAGCAAAAATCAAGAATACATGGGGACCCTGATCTTCAGGTGATCCCATAAATGATTTTTAGATATATAGTATTTTTACTATTATTTATGTTTTTTTTTCAATAAACACTCAAAAATAGTCTCCAAATCTCCCTGACGTGTATCTTTTGAATCTATTGTGGGCCAGTCAGTCGATCAATGAGCAACCTTTGATCTACTGTTAAAAAAAATAACTTTCGGAGCTAATCATGTTGCGTTGAAAAATATAAATTTATGGTACAAAATACTGTTTTATCAGACTCAGAATCCGTTAAAACTAAACGGTACCCTGGCACCGATGTAATAAATGTTCAGTAAACAAAGTCTGGGTCCATAACTAAATACAATGAGAAAAAGGTTTCAAAATGGACTTCCATGGGGA
Source organism: Bathynomus jamesi (assembly GCA_023014485.1). Classification (NCBI taxonomy): domain Eukaryota; kingdom Metazoa; phylum Arthropoda; class Malacostraca; order Isopoda; family Cirolanidae; genus Bathynomus; species Bathynomus jamesi. The sequence continues at coordinate 1,287,500 of JAJOZX010000418.1, forward strand.
ATTTTAGCTTATGAAGCCAGTTTCCCTTAAAATCCTAAGACAATTGACATACAATTAAAACATACAATTGACAAGTTTAAGACTTTTGTTTACAGACATTTCACGTGTCTTCAAGCACGAAAAGTGAGATCTCTCGGTCAGACTTCAGAGAATGGTAGAGACAGATAAATGTTTCAAATATTTGTACATCTGCGTACAGATTTGTATGAATACATTTGTCCCCAACATGCGCATACAAACAAAAGTCTTTAGTGTGGGCGTACCTTTAGACGTAGATCGCCTGTTTCCGATTGTAAATATGACAATTTCAAATTTGTTAACATAAAATTGAAAAAAACAAGTTTCAAATTAAAAACTTAGAGCAGTGGCTCGCAAACCTTTTATTTTTTCAAAGACCCCTTTCAATTCTTATACTTAAATTTCAAGTATTAAAATTAGCAGTTAATAATATTTTACAGTAATAAATATGCATCGTCTTTATTCATTAAAATAACAGTGTGTACAAAAAATGGGCAGTAAATTTATTATTTTTTTAATTATTAATTTTATTATTCTATTACTTTACTTTATATAAACATAGTTTATAATTAAATAATAAACAAATGAGTAGCTTACATCCCTTTACCTATTTCACTAAGGAAGGACCAGCTTCGAACTCACGGCAGATTCCACTTAGGAAACCGCCGATTTGGAGTAAATTTACAGGAAGAAAATAAAATTGAAAAGGGACCAATTTGGCCATTTTTTTTGCCCTTTACAAAAAAGCGTGCAGTCATATAACGTGAAAGCGTATGGCATGAATTAAGCTAAAGTAAGCATACTGAAGGGATATTCGAATGAGTAAAACCATAAAAAATATGCTTTTGGCTTTATGACTGCGCTTATCTCCAGTAATGGTCATACGAGTTAAAAAAGAAATACTTTATTCGAAGTATTACAAATGTTTCGGATATTCGAGTTGGCTTAATTTCAAGGACGTACGTAACGGAGTTTATTGTCTCTGCGTTTATTTGTAAGTAAACGCGAAGACAATTGAAGAAGATCGTGATATGAATAAAGATGAGACGAACTTACGTGGTCCACCCAAACGTTCGTTGTCATGATTTGTTCTTTTAAATTCTGCAAAAGAGGAAAAGAAAAATAAACGATTAAAAAATTAGATAAATTTTCGAATGAATAATAAAGAAATCAGCTGCTCTCTCTCTCTCTCTCTCTCTCTCTCTCTCTCTCTCTCTCTCTCTCTCACACACACACACACACACACTCACACACATTTGACTATCTTACGAAACTGCGATATTTTCACATTTTCAGTTGTGGATGGTGACATTTAACCTAATCTAAATGACTTAGTTAAATTAACCTAACCTTTATTATATGTATTTTTCATGCTATTTGATGATTTTCAGTCAAAACAAATTGATGAAACTATTGCGACACCGTTAATGTCGTTCGTGATGAGTTCTGGATGTATCATAAATATTGTCGCGATTTCGTAAGGTAGCCAAGAATGCACACCCATACCGCTACACACCCTTTTATATATATATATATATATACACACACACACACACACACACACACACACACACACACACACACACACACATATGTAGTAAATACATTTTAAAATATAAAAAATCATTTGGTTGTACGGATTTAACTTCTTTTTTACATTATTTCTTTCATAATCGAGTTCAGAGTTTTTTTCAAGTGAAACTTGAACGAAAGCAGCAGCAGCAACAGCAACATTATGAAAATGACTTCATACTAATCATGAAACGTGAAAATAAATATTTTTCCTGTACGAAACGTAGAAAGACGAAACTTCTGTCAAAGTGGTTATTAAAATGAGGTGAAGAGGTACTTCGGTGTTACCAAACGTGAAAAGAATCGGTTGAAACAAAGGTTTTAAAACCTAGTATTGAACGACTGTCGATCGTGTATCGTTTATTGACGAACAGAGAGACGATAGAAGTACGATGAGAAGGAAACGGAACGATAACAGAACGACGAAACTACGAAGAAACGACAAAGAAAGACGAAACTACAAAGAAACGTCGAAGAAACGACAATGAAATTATAACGAAACTACAAAGAAACTTCATTGCACAAAAATAACAACGAAACTACAAAGAAACTTCATCGCACACAAATGACAACGAAACGAAACGACAAAACGACTAAGAAACGATGCCTCTCTTATCATTTAAAGAAACAAACGAAACATATTTCTCCGCTTTGTTTCATATCATTTCCTTCTGTGGTTCTTTGATCTGAAAGCCGCTTAAACCATCGCGATAAGAAATGAAGGATTTGACAGCCCGAAATGACTCCCTCACTGCCACCACAAATTATTTACATATATATATATATAAATAAACAGAAGGGGAGACCACCGATTATGGAATGCAACACTTTCGAACGATTTATGGACGCCCTCCTCCGTGGTTTCCCCTTCTGTTTCGCCTACATCGATAACATCCTCATCGCCAGTGTCGATGAAGTAGAGCACCACCTTCGTCAGGTTTTTGCTCAGCTCGAGGAATATGGGGTTGTCATTAACTCCGACAAATGTCGGTTTGGTGTCTCCGAACTGAAATTCCTGGGTCATCTTATTATAGGCGACGGCATCTCCACTCCCCAGAAGGTAGACATCATCAAGAACTCAAACACCCCTACCTCCCAAAGGAAACTGCACGAATTTTTGGACATTGTCAATTTCTACTGCAGATTTATTTCCCATTGCGTCGCCCTTCTTCGCCCCCTCCACGGCCCCATACGCTAACCCCCTAAGAGAGGCTCCCCCACATCAGTTCTATGGTCTAAGGACTCCCAGCGAGCGTTCGACTCAGCCAAATCTGCCCTCGTCACGCTACTCAATTATCCCACCCTCATCCTGAAGCAGAAATCAGCCTCGTAGTGGACGCGTCAGGCTCTGCTGCAGGCGCCATCTTACAACAGGCGTCTAACGACGATTGGCAACCCTTGGACTTCTTCTCATGCACTTTCAAACCAACTGAGACAGGTATAGCGCCTTCGGTCATGAAATACTTGCGGTTTAACTGGCGATCAAGCATTTTAGGCACTACTGAAAGGAAGGGAATGCGTCATATTCACGGCATCACCCCCCTCACATTCGCAATTAATTCCTACTCCGACCGTTATTCCTCCAGAGAGATGAAGCACTTGAACTACATCTCACAATTCACCAGTGACCTGCGTCATATTAATTAAAGGCCGCGAAAATACTGCTGCCGACGCTTTATCACGAACGACGATTAACGCGTCCCCTTTTCCTGCCAGCGATGACGTCATCAATTAGGAAGCAATTGCAGAAGCCCAACGCCATGATAATGACCTTCAGCAGCTTCGTAATTCACCCAGGTCACTACAGCTGGAAGATGTCTCTCTGCCTTCTTCAACGGTGACCCTCACAGTTGACACTTCTACAGGATCACTCCGCTCGTACGTCCGCGAAGAATTCTGACGCAGTATTTTCAACATGCTCCATTCCCTTTCCCACCCTGGCATTCATGCTTCCCAAGCCCTCCTCACATCACGTTTTGTGTGGCCTAGCATCAACCATGACGTCAGACGTTGACTTGAGGCAGTATACCGTAAATTCCTTTTCCTCGACTCTTTTCTCACGGCCTGTGGAAGTAAAGAAAGTGATGAAGTCCGAACTCGTGTGCTGAAACGCATGGAGAATACAGACTTCCTCATGATTCCAAGAATTCGCACCAAACACATCACGCCTTGAGAGCGCATATAAAAGCGTCAGTCAGTTTCAGTTCCTCCTCCATTCGCTCTGTTTCTCCGATCTTCATCACTGAAGTTCTGCTCTCTTTCGACGGACATCCTGAACTCACTCGACTCCATTCGTCCGACCTTGGTTTCACCCAAAACAACCGTTGCGGGACTACAATTACTTCATCCGACGAAGAAATCACCTTCCTGCCTGCAAAAATGCAATCCGGCTCATCGGCTCTCGCGTCTCGCAGCTTATACTCATCACCAAACCAGGTCTGCAAAATCTTTTACATAGACCTAACTCACTTGGCCTATAGTATTTTACTTCGTGTTTTACGAATTAGGCTTTAAGAAGTGTCTTCATATTGTTAAATCGAACTCACGCATTTACGATCGCAAGTAGGTTTATTGCTGCGTGTTAAATACCATATATTTTAATATTTTAATTTGTGTCCTTATCACCATTGTATCATTTAATTCTTAACCTGTATGAAATCATTCCTTAGCGTCAATAATAATTAATCATTCATTTATAATATTGCATAATTCCTTACAAATACAGTAATGTTAATCACTGTGACCAAATAATTAATTTATTGTGTTAATTAAACGAAAACAACAGGGAGACCACAAAGTCCCTTTGGATGAAAAACAAGGGCACCATACAGATATACTGTAATTTCACTGCAAAGGAACTTTCTGGCCACTCTGTACACAGCCCTTTTTGTCTCCTTTATTAAATATATTGTTTGTTTGGTCGAAAGACCAAACTAGTGACCTTGTAAACATTTCATTTTTAACTCAATCACTTTCTTGTAGTGGGCCTACCGTCAACAGGCCCCTGTATTACTTACTTTTGTTGCTTTTGTTGAGTTTGAACGACGGTTCAAGATCGACCTGCGGTCGACCCCTCTGCAGCATCCCGCCTGATTTGCGGGATTTGGTGAAGGGGGGAATTGCTGTCTGATCTCCTCCTGCCCTCGTAGACAGCAACGCAAGGCTGGTCAGGAACTTTGCACAAGAATCTGTCCAGCTTGTTCTTGAAGTTAGTCAGGTCGGTGTGCTGGAGATTCCTCACTTCTTTTGGAAGGACATTGAAAAGCCTTGGGCCCCGTATTCTGAGGGTATTTTCCATCCTCGTTTTCATGGCTCCTTGTCCTACCGCAGCTGGGACCGTACAAAATCTGCATCTTCTCTCATTCCAGTTTGTTTCTATTTCATTTCTGAGATTAGGGACAGAGCCCTCAAGTATTTTCCATATGTATATTATTGTGTACCGCTCGCGCCTTCTTTTAAGAGAGTAGAGTTCCAGGGATTGTAGTCGAGACCTCTATCTTAGACGTAAAAGTCCTTTGCATAGCTTCAATGTTCCCAATGTCTCTTTTTCTGTGTGGGCTTGTGAGTACTGAGCAATACTCAATTATTGGTAGGACTAGACTCCTCCATAATTTGAGCATGATGTTTGCTTTTCTGCTGCGGAAGCTCCTCCAGATGATTCCCATTATTTTTCGAGCCGTTGTGATTTTGATTTTATAGTGCTCTCTGAATTCTGCATCCGACGACATTATTACTCCAAGATCCCTGACTTGTGGATTTGGTTTTATCTGTTTGGCTTGCGGAGTTTTGTACCCTTTTTTATGTAGCTCTTTGTTATTACCATATCTTAGAAGTTGGAATTTTTCTTCGTTGAACTTCATATTGTTGTCTTCTGCCCACTGGAATAATGTTTCTATGTCGTTTTGTAATTTTCTTATGTCATCTTCGTTCAATATTTCCTTACATATCTTTGTGTCATCTGCGAAGCATGATACAATACTGTCCTTAATATCTGCATCAATATCTGCAATCATTATTATGAACAGCAAGGGAGTTAATACTGTCCCTTGTGGGACAGAGCTCACGACTTCCGGGACTTCCGATTTAACTCCGTTTACTACCACTCTTTGCTTTCTTTGCGTCAAGAAATTAAATATCCACCTTCCTAGCTTTCCAGTAATTCCTGTATCCTTACGTTTGTGTGCTATGATTCCATGGTCACATTTATCGAAGGCTTTAGCAAAGTCCGTATATATTACATCAATGTAATATTGAGTTGTTGATTTGAGTTATATAAGTCTTTTCCTGTAGGTAGTAGGTAGTTTTGCCTCTAATTATGCGTTCAAAACACTTTATAAGGTGTGAGGTGAGAGCCACTGGCCGATAATTTTTGGGCATTGGTCTGTTACCACCTTTAGATAGGGGGACAATGTTCGCGTTCTTTAAGGGGAGTGGAATTTATATATATATATATATATATATATATATATATAGGCTACGTCGTGGCGGATGTCGTAACACCGCTTCCCGAAGATCAGCGAAGTTAAGCGACATTGGTCTGGGTAGTAATTGGATGAGACTGTCCTCTGCGCCCAGATTATGTAGCGACCCATGGTTCGGATCCCACGTAAAGCTGTAGGTCCCCTCCGTCATATGACCTTAGATGTTGCGAAAGAGGTTAAACAACCCCACTTAAAAAAAAAATATATATATACAGGGTGGGCCGTAAGTTTCCATACATAGGAAAATTTAAACTTATGGTCTTCACGTGCGTCGGTATTTGGATCAGCAGTTCCGGATGCTTGGATTGGTCGGCGTGGTCCTGTGGAGTGGCCTCCAAGATCCCCAGATCTCACCCCCCTTGATTTTATCTTTGGGGCACTTGAAGGCCATGGTGTATCAGGAAAAGATACGAGACATAAATCATCTAAAGGAACGTATCACCAACGCCATTACAAGCATAACGTCACACTGCTAATGCGTGTTCATCAACAGTGGGGAACACGTATTGAAATGTGTTTTCAAAACAATGGCAACCATGTAGAGCATATTATATAAATAAAAATGGTTGTCCAAAAAAAATGTTCTTTTTCCTATGTATGGAAACTTACGGCCCACCCTGTATATATATATATATATATAGTGTAACAAAAGTCCCTTACCACAGAAAATTAATGTTTTCTCATTTTGTTTCAGATTTATAAGCGATGAACAATATGGCTGATTGCACCCCACAAGAGAAAGTAAAGTCAACGAGAAGCATGGGATGAATTCCACAAACTTTATCCTGTCAGACCGAAGTCAAGTCATGTAATGGTTGGAAAGGTAGTGTTTTGGTCAGACTTCGGAGTGGACGTTTTCGATTATCTACTGGTGAAGATAGTTCACCAGCTGTTCTTGCTAAATATCCACGTAGCCCCCCAACGATCATTACGAAAGACTGACCAGACAAGACCACGAACAATTTGACAATTAAAAAGCAACATACAAAAAAATGTAACAATATAAATAAGGATATCCTGTGTAACGTCAATGTAGTTTATGTGATCGAATTAACATGTCAACAAAACACCTGAATGGCATGCAATCTGAACATTTATTGTCTTCATAACAAATAAAAAATAATCCCCTATGGTAACGGACTTAGGTTACACCAAATATATATATATATATATATATATATATATGATGAATAAAACCACGAAGGAAAGGAAACACAAAAAGGTGCTCAAGCGCTTTCGTCTAATGACATCCTCAGGAACACTGAAGTAATAAAAGGTTACGGCCTATATATAGGTTACAGAGAGAAAAAAAAATAAAAGAAAAAATAAATAAATAAATAACATACGTACACACAAACATATATATATATATATATATATTATATATATATATATATACACATATATATATATATATATATATATATATATATTATGCAATAAACGGAGAAGTAAAATTAACAGAGGCACACAGATTTGTAGGAAAAATATCGATTTTTAGCACAAGATCAAATGATTATAAAAATACAAATTTATACTGGAAATCTGCCCGGGTTTAACACTTTGCCTTTTATAGTCAAGTTTCGATATATATAAAAATAAAATGAAGATTAAAAGTAATAAAGTGGCATACAAGTTTACCAAAGATTTAGCGTCCTACCCTTTTTATCTAAATCTGTTTTGAAGGAATTCAAAACAACAGGATCGAGTTGAAAAAGACCTTTGCTTATGTTGAAGTTATTTGAAAGTTGGATAATGGCAGACTCAAGAATATTTCTGTTAACAATGTTGCTAGAGTGATATAACACTGAAGCATTATTCCAATCAATACAGTGGAATAACTCTGACAAATGGACAAAAAGAGCACTGGACAACTGTCCTGTTCTAACGGAATATTGATGCTGTTTTATACGTGTGTGCAAATCCTTTCCCGTCTGACCTATGTAAAAGGAATCACATTGTTTACACCCAATTTTATAGATAATGCCTGAATTATTGGTAGGGCTATTTTTTACTGATATTTTTCACAATATTGTTATATGAAAATACTACATTAATATCCAAAAGTTTAAGTATATTAACAATGCCTAAAAAGCCCGGGAAAAAGGGAAGTACTAAAATATTTTTTGACAAAGTACGAGTGTTATTATTGACACGATAGAAAGTTCGTTTTGCCTTGTTGAGACAAGATTCCATAAACGCAGATGGATAACACAGATCACTTCCAATACCGTTGATTTTTTCCAATTCGGCATCGATGTATTCCGGACTGTTATCCAGGTCACGATTCATGGGCCAGATACACAAAATATCGTCGACGTACCGCAACCAAGGGATGCCAACCCCCAGGATTCTCGGAATGTAAGTAATTTCGAAAAACTCCATATAAATATTGGAGAGGAGGACAGTTGACCAGTGCTCTTTTTGTCCATTTGTCAGAGTTATCCCACTGTATTGATTGGAATAATGCTTCAGTGTTATTTCACTCTAGCAACATTGTTAACATAAATATTCTTGAGTCTGCCATTATCCAACTTTCAAATAACTTCAACATAAGCAAAGGTCTTTTTCAACTCGATCCTGGTGTTTGAATTCCTTCAAAACAGATTTAGATAAAAAGGGTAGGACGCTAAATCTTGGTAAACTTGTATGCCACTTTATTAACTTTAATCTTCATTTTATTTTTATATATACGAAACTTGACTATAAAAGGCAAAGTGTTAAAACCGGGCAGATTTCCAGTATAAATTTGTATTTTTATAATTCATTTGATCTTGTGCTAAAAATCGATATTTTTCCTTACAAATCTGTATGCCTCTTTGTTAATTTTTACTTCTCCGTTTATTGCATATATATATATATATATATATATATATATATATATATATATATATATATATATATGAAAATTATTTCACGAAAGTAAACACGTGAAAAATATTTATGATGAATAAAACCACGAAGGAAAGGAAACACAAAAAGGTGCTCAAGCGCTTTCGTCTAATGACATCCTCAGGAACACTGAAGTACATAAAAGGTTACGGCCTATATATAGGTTACAGAAGAAAAAAAAAAAAATAATGAAAGAAAAAATAAATAAATAAATAACATACATAGACACAAAAATATATATATATATATATATTATATATATATATATATGTAGATAATATATATATATATATATATATATAATATATATATATATATATATATATATAATATATATATATATATATATATATATATGTTGTGTCTATGTGTTATGGGCCAGATACACAAAATATCGTCGACGTACCGCAACCAAGGGATGCCAACCCCCAGGATTCTCGGAATGTAAGTAATTTCGAAAAACTCCATATAAATATTGGAGAGAGGACAGTTGACCAGTGCTCTTTTTGTCCATTTGTCAGAGTTATCCCACTGTATTGATTGGAATAATGCTTCAGTGTTATTTCACTCTAGCAACATTGTTAACATAAATATTCTTGAGTCTGCCATTATCCAACTTTCAAATAACTTCAACATAAGCAAAGGTCTTTTTCAACTCGATCCTGGTGTTTGAATCCTTCAAAACAGATTTAGATAAAAAGGGTAGGACGCTAATCTTTGGTAAACTTGTATGCCACTTTATTAACTTTTAATCTTCATTTTATTTTTTATATATATCGAAACTTGACTATAAAAGGCAAAGTGTGTTAAAACCCGGGCAGATTTCCAGTATAAATTTGTATTTTTATAATTCATTTGATCTTGTGCTAAAAATCGATATTTTTCCTTACAAATCTGTATGCCTCTTTGTTAATTTTTACTTCTCCGTTTATTGCATATATATATATATATATATATATATATATATATATATATATATATAATATATATATATGAAAATTATTTCACGAAAAGTAAACACGTGAAAAATATTTATGA
>JAJOZX010000418.1:1305000-1342500 GCA_023014485.1 Bathynomus jamesi
TTTGTTGTTGTTGTTGTTGTTGTCTTGCTTTCGGCAACCTACGGTAGTCGCGCGGAACCGTTGGAACCGCATTTTTGTATTTTTTCTGTAAGTAAATTTTTATGTTTAAGAAATTTGCATTAAGTATTATTTCAGTTATGTAGCGAGTCACCCATAAAAGAATCCCTTTGTCTTTGTCTAACTCATTTGAAACTTAATCCAAGTAATATGAAAACACTGTCCGGAATTTAAAGTTATTGTTTGGACTAAAATTTGTGTATATATATATATATACCCCTGCAAACCATTCGGAGTACGGATAATTGTGTGCGAAGTTTTAATCTTATTAAATAAAATTTATACGAAGGATTATACTGCTCTTATACTACCTTGCGATAAACCTCTCTTGTTAGTTGAGAGTAAAATAAGGTAAGGGTTGAGAAATTGAATCAAAGGGGTGTAAGCAAGCCGCATGACATTGCGTATACAATTATACCTAATGCGCGTAGAACAAGGAACACTTCTGAGATAATTAAATCCACTATACTCTGAATATACGAGTATAATGGTAAAAAGAAAATACTAAAGATTTTTCTTCTTCATGATGGAAGCCCAACGTGGGCAACGGGTCACTAGAAAAGAAGCCCCAAAATATAACTTCCCTTCGTGTGCGGAAATTTGTACGTCAACATTTGTACGACGGAAATTTATACGCCAGCATTTGTACGCCAGAACATTTATACGACTGGAAATTTATACGACTGACATTTGTACGACGGTAATTTAAGTATGTGCTCTACCGGACTTTTTTGACTTAAGTATGCGATCTACCCATGATAATAACCGTAACTTCATTTTTTTATATAAACATAAGCACAGGTGCAAAAAAAATATATATATAAATAAAAGTAAACATTATTTAAATATTTTGAAAATAATTTCAATTTGAAGAATTTTAAATTTTATCATGTATCACAGCGCATTAAAGGATTAACAGGTAGGTAAATGGTTATTGAATAGGTACAGGTGGTTAGGTTAGGTTAGTCTTTAATGAGAAAAAACTCGCAAGATTTGTTTCCGATTTTTTAAATGACATTCGTTCTGTATATCGCTAGTTACATTTTCTCTTAAATTGATAAGCTGAAATCTAGTTTCAGTTAAGTATTTAATTATTGTAATATGTAATTTCATAATTTGTGATAAATTGTATTTTAACTTACCTAGTTTCAAATTCAATTTTATTAACTGATCATGAATTTCTTGCGTATAACGTATAAATTACCGTCGTACAAATGCTTGGCGTATAAATTTCCGTCGTACAAATGTTGGCGTACAAATTTCCGGGTTTCACTTCTCTTACAGCTATCTGCTTAGCAGATAGGACACAGCTTTGAAACAACTTGTACCGAGACAAGTACATTCAGAAATTCAATATATGCAAAAAACTCGTTGCATTTGCATCGGATTGAATTCACATCAAAGAAAAAGGGTAACTTGTATTTTTAGCCAAAATCCAAAACTTAAACCTCAACCAGCAACTTTGAGCGTCCACTTTCGAGGCATTTAACACGTTTGTTTAATGTGATACAACTCAGAATGGTCCCCTGAGATAACTTTTACGGAATACGTAGGCCTAACGTGCATGGAAGCTATATTTTGGGACCTTTTTGCTAGTGACCCGTTGCCCACGTTGGGCTTCCATCATGAAAAAGAAAAACTTTAGTATTTGTTATTTATATTATTTATTTGGACTATAGTGGATTTAATTATTCCAAAACGCTTATATATAATATATACACACACACACACACACACACACACATATATATATATATACACATACACACACACACACACACACACACACACACACACACACAGTATATTAATTAGCTGTGTCTATAGCTTAAGTAAAAGGCTGAAAAGTTGAAAAGTTAAACATTCTCTAGGTAGAGCATCATTCCGCACATACTTCCATTTCAAGGTACGAGCAGCTTGCAGCAGCATTGCCAAGGAAACAGGGGGATTCAATGTATTGACGAGGCTTCCGTACGTAGTTCATCACCACTGAAAGCAACAATGCTTCGTGTTAGCTCAGTTTAAAAAACATCCAAATCCGTATTCGTTTTTTCGCAATTTTCGCTAGTTTATATTGTAGACACCGCCAGTTATTATCATCCAGGTACATGATTTTTTAGGAGAAAGATGCATCACAAGTTTGTATTTCCTTCCCCAAGCAGCACAAATTTACCCGTATCAATCATAGTCATACATTTACTACCTCGAATTTGCTCTACACAAATTGAACCAAAACCACAAGTATTTGCGTCGCTGACTACGAATCCATCGGCCCCGGGTTCGAGACCCGACGGCAGCCGGCGCGCAGCAAAACCCAGCTGTTCATCCTTCCACACAATAAAGAAAGTGGTTGGTAGATAAATGGGCACCCTAGGTGGCCTAGTGGTTAAGACGCTGGGCTGCTGATGGGGCGTGGTTCGGATTCCACGTTAAACTGTAGGTCTAAGGTGGAGTGAAAAGCTTGACCTTCGTCAGAATGAATAATTCGGGCGGAAGCTAACCAAAGGTTAACCAAAGGTTATTCTTTTTATTTTATCATCATTCGGGTGAAATCGTTTTTTCCTTCATTGAATTCCTTCCAACCTTTCAAATGTTTATAAAACATGAAAGCGTTTCAAGTGAAATTGAGACAAAATGTGAATGAAGTCGAGTTTAATGAAATCGGTGTAGCGTCAATATCAAAACTAAGAATTCAGAATTTAAGATTTTAAAAGAAAATAGAATCTAATATTTGAATTTTTTTAGTTTAACTTTCCAAATTAAAAAAAAATTAAAAATTTAAACTTTAAAATGGAAATTAAAAAAAATGAAAACTTTTGAAGAGAGAAAAAGTTGTTGATGTATGATAGAAAAGACTTTTTTAAATAACTGCGAGGTCAGGAAATGAGACCTGAATTCATTCGTAATTTGTTTGTAAACTGTAAATTCATGTAAAACTATAAATACACTGTAAAATGGAAAGTTCCTTTAAATCAGTGGTTCTCAGACTGGGGTACGGCGTACCCTCAGGGGTGCGCGAGGGAATCTTAGGGGGTATGCGAAGGGGTTCTGAAAACATAACCCTTTTAATTTTTTATACGATTAACAAACGGCCGTAAGTCACACGGTCGTAAAGAAAGTAAAAATCCTCTCTCTCCAAAATCCAAAAAATCCCGTGAAAGTTTGAGAACCGCTGCTTTAAACAGAAGCACTTAAATGGCCATGGTGGTCTCGACTACATCACTGTGATGTTCTTCAAGTGCAACGAACACTTATCTTGTTTTAAGTAGGCAGTTAACTGATGAAAAATGTCACAAACTATGAATTTGTGAATAAATTATGAGTAAATTTTGCAATTGTCACTTGATAACCCCTTTACAATCTTTATTCCTGAATGTGAAATACAGAGCTCAGGAATAAGGCATGAATAAATGTAAAAAATTCATATAGTCTCGTTCTCGGTCTCGGATTATTTGGTTCTCGGTCTCGGGTGCTTAGATCTCGGTCTCGGTCTCGGCCATGGTGGTCTCGACTACATCATTGATTTCTATATTCTATTTGTGTTCCTCTGTAGGGTTTCCACCTCTACTGCATTGCTGATCTTTGGATTGTCAGCAAAGGATGTTACTATACTGTTGTCATCTACTTCATTGTCTATGTCTGTCAGCATGATAATGAATAGGAGTGGAGCTAATACTGCTTCTTGTGGAACTGGGCTGCGTACTTCCGAGTCTGATGATGATATACCTTGGATTTGAACGACCTGCTGACGTTCTCTAAGGAAGCTGTAGATCCATTTGCCCACTTTGCCTGTTATTCCCATGCGTTTCATTTTATGTGCTATTATGTCATGATCACATTTATCGAATGCTTTAACAAAATACGTGTATATTACATTGTAGTTATCATTCCTCTCAACTGCGTCTATGATATTGCTATAATGCTATAGTGCTCTATTAGTTGTGATAGGCACGATCTTCCTGGTCAGAATTCGTACTGGTTCTCATTGAATTTTTCCTGAGTCCCGAAAAAGTCATATTTTTTCTATGACTATTCTTTCAAATATTTTGGTGAAATGTGATGTCAGTGACACCGGTCTGTAGTTCTTTGTTTGAGACCTATCCCCACCTTTATATATAGGAGCGATGTTCACTGTTTTTAGTATGCTCGGTATTTCCCCCGTGTCCAGGGACCTTCTTCATATCCAATAAATGGGTGAAGCTATTTCGCTCTTACAGTTTTTAATTAACAAAGCATTCCATTTGTCTCCAGATCTGACGTTGAATGTGATTTCATTTGTCCTATAGCTTTCGCTATATCTTCTGCTGTAAGTTATATATATATATATATATATATATATATATATATAATTATATATATATATATATATATATATATATCAGTGGCGACTCCAGCTCTTCAAGACTACTCGGGCTCTTTTTAAATTTTCAAGTCTATATATGAGCCGATATTTAAATGCATGACAATAACTTAAGAGTATCAATAAAATAAATAAATACATACCTCGGTAAAAAAAATTATTTGAATTTTATTTACTTGAACATAAAGTCCAAGCGTCTTGGTTTTAAAGCAAATTCCTTTAATATTCGGTCATGTAATTCCTTTTTGCCCATGGGTGGGCTATACTTCTCAGAATACTTATAATATTAAAAATAAATCAGATTATTTAAGAAAAGCGAACAACCTCACATTGCGGCAAAAATCAAACTGCACTGCCGCCCAAGGCAGTTGGAGGCACGCTTATCGAAACGTAAAAAGTTACCATGTATTGCTAGAATTAAAAATTGTGCCTCTACAAGGCCGAAGGATATAAGCCCGAGTTGAAATGTTTTTTTCTTTATAAAAAAAATGAATAGGAGGAAAAACGTATTTTATTTAATGAGAATTAGAAGAAGGACTATTATGTAACCGTATGCGAGCAAATAATTATTCATTAAAAGAACTTTAAATATACAATATTACTTATACTTTCTCGGGCGTAATGTCTTGCGCCCGAGTAAAAGATCTTGAAAGATTACACGAAAACTTAATGTGTCAATATAGTTTTTTATAGGTAGTAAGAGTATCTAAATGCGCTCCAAATTTGCTTGCGTGACGAAGGCTAGACATAAAAATAATAACATACTACCAGTCAAAAACCATTTTTACAATTTGTATTTAAAACTTTTTTTTTAAACTTAAATCCATAAATACACAATTTTATCTCTCATGCTTCTCCTTGCCCCTTGCCTCTCGGGCTCAGCCCGAGTGCAGGAGTCGCCACTGATATATATATATATCGGGTGTCCGAGAATTATCTATACAATTTTTGGCTGTTATTAAAAGTCAACCATGAAGTGTAGAAATTCCAGTGTTGTCCCATTTTACAGAGAAACTCATTAAGTTTTTTATGATAACAAGTTTTGACAAATTTTTTCTTTTTTGTACGCGGGTGACAGACATTGATGATTTAAAAGCAAGAATTACAGCTGCTATTGAGCGAATTGATGTGGATATGCTGCAGCGTACATGGCAACATTTGGATTATCGATTGGATGTTCTGCGAATCACTGATGGTGCACATATCGAATGTTTGTAACAACGTTACTTTAATAAAAGAAACTTTTGAAAATACAGATTCTAAATAATCTTGTTTAAGAATTTTACGTGTGTTATCAAGAATTGTATTAAAAGATGAAATTGTACAGATAATTTTCGGACACACTGGAATTTCTAAAAAACTTGTCAAAACTTGGTATCAGAAAAAACTTAATGAGATTCTCTGTAAAATGGGACAACACTGGAATTTCTACACTTCATGGTTGACTTTTAATAACAGCCAAAACTTGTACAGATAATTCTCGGACACCCTGTATATACCCACAAAGAAAAAAAATTATTCCAAGACCTTTCGTGTATTCAACAGTACACCTGGTACTGAAGGCACGAAAGGTCTTGAAATAAGTTTTCCTTTTCCTTGTGGGTTTGCATCACTCATTTATTTCACGTGTTTAATTGTGAAATTCATCCCACGTGTATATATACAGTATGTTACTGACAAATACTATAGTTTTTCTTTTTCATGATGTTAGCCCAACGTGGGCAACGGGTCCGTTGCCCACGTTGGGCTAACATCACGAAAAAGAGAAACTATAAAATTATTTTGTCAGTTACCATTACTTATTCGGACTATAGTAGATTTAATTTTCCCAGAAGAGTTCTTTGTTCCATGCACGGTCTCTGTGTAACATATATATATATATATATATATACACACACACACACACACACACACACACACGAGGGTTTTTCAAAAGGTATCCGAACTGATGCGATTATAGACAGAATATGGTACTTACAGGGTTTGGGGTTTAATCTCCCTGAAACTACGTTCCTTCTGAAGCCACACATTTTGCCCAACAGTTCTGCCACTGTTGAAAACATTTTTCGAAAGCACTTTTCAGAATGGACAAAAGCTGCCCCGTCGAATTTCTTTTAATGATCTCAACATCACCGAATCGGTATCCTTTCACGGTTTGTTTGAGCTTCGGAAGCAAAAAAAATCGCATGAAGCCAAATCCGGCGAATATGGAGGCTGCTGTACTTCGGGGGTTGCGTTTTTTGGCCAAAAATTGCTGGAGAAGTTGCAACAAGTAAGATGGCGCGTTATTGTGATGAAGCATCCAATCTCCGAAGTCCCAGTTCTGGGACCGTTTCCTCCGAACTACTTCACGTAGACGTCTCAAAACTTCACTGTAAAATTCCTTGTTGATTGTTTGTCCCTGTGGAGCATATTCATGGTGCACAACACTTTCAACCTTCAACACCTTCCGACATCGTAAGAAATTGCCACGAAACAAAACACGTTTAAATTTATCGGCTCACCACACTGGGCTGACGCTACACAATGAACTGCATTCAACTTGTTTCGACATGCAGAGACATATTTAGCACAGTCACAACTCCACGCGTGACCTTGTTGTTCTAAAAATAAACACCCTGTCCGGATACATTTTGAACAGACCTCGTATATATATATATATATATATATATATATATATATATATATATATATATATATATACACCCTATATATATATATATATATATATATATATATATATATATATATATATATATATATATATATATATATATTATATATATATATATTAATGTAATAATCATAAATATATAGAAGTCTACATATAATTATTTGTGCGAAGTCGTCCATTCTATCTGACAGCTAATTTCAGCCACAACGAACGCATCTTTATCACGTGATATTGTTTCTATTTGGAATCCTTTTAAAAGTTTTTTTTATTTCCTGACTTAGCTTTTAAACTTAAGTAATAGTTCAAGCTTCGATGTAATAGTACTCGAAGGTTGATCTATATATATATATATATATATATATACAGGGTGGGCCGTAAGTTTCCATACATAGGAAAAATTAAACGTTTGTTTTTATGTTTCAGATACCCTAAGAATATGCGTTTGACGTAAGATCTTGTTTACTGATGAAGCAAATTTTTACGTCAATGGAGAGGTTAATCGGCAAAACATACGTTATTGGAGTAATGCTAACCCTAACTGGCTGAGTCCGACGAAGATGCAAGGTGCTGGTAAAGTGATGGTGTGGGCCGGGATATGGGGTGACAAATTATTGGACCAATTTTTGTCAGTGGAAATCTTAATGCCGAAAGGTATCTTAACATGTTGCAAGAAGAGATTTTCCCATCCCTGCTAAACGAGGAAGGTAACTTCCCAGTTTACTTCCAGCAAGATGGAGCTCCACCTCATTATGGTCTTCACGTGCGTCGGTATTTGGATCAGCAGCAGTTTCCGGATGCTTGGATTGGTCGGCGTGGTCCTGTGGAGTGGCCTCCCAGATCCCCAGATCTCACCCCCCTTGATTTCTATCTTTGGGGCACTTGAAGGCCATGGTGTATCAGGAAAAGATACGAGACATAAATCATCTAAAGGAACGTATCACCAACGCCATTACAAGCATAACGTCAACTGTGCTAATGCGTGTTCATCAACAGTGGGGAACACGTATTGAAATGTGTTTTCAAAACAATGGCAACCATGTAGAGCATATTATATAAATAAAAATGGTTGTCCATAAAAAAATGTTTATTTTTCCTATGTATGGAAACTTACGGCCCACCCTGTATATATATGTAGAGGAATTACGGCATTTGTTCGAGTGAGGCCCGTGGTGTAGTGGTTATCATATTTGCCCGGCAATCGGAAGATCCCAGGTTCGATTCCCGGGTGGTTACCTCATTTTTTCATTTGTTCGTTCTCTCTTCTCATCTTGCGCGGAATGTTCTCCTATACAAGCGTCGTTCTTTACGTTATTTATACTGCGTGTTCTTTGCAGTTGAAATGTATATATATATATATATATATATACGCCCGGCAGAAGATTCGCAAAGGGAAGCATTTGTAGCGTGGGAATAGGTAACCCCCTTTAATACAAGGATGCGAGGAATAAATAGTTTGAGAACCATCAGCAGTATGGAATAAAGGAAAAACAAGAAGATTACACCTCTCTCTCTCTCTCTCTCTCTCTCTCATGGATTTAGCAGTGAGAAGGCAGAAAACAACTCGGATGTAAAGTTCAGAAGTTAGTGAAATGGAGGAAAAGTGAAAAAGTGGTGAAGAAAAGCATAAAATCTACAGTCAGACGAAGGTTTCATTACGGAGAGCTATAAAACATTAGAAATTTTGCTAAATTGCTTTTCTAGTCTGGATTTAATTTTCTTTATTAACACATGATTATATATATATATATATTATATATATATAATATATATATATATATTAATATATATATATATATATATATATATATATATACACACACACGAGTGGGCGATACGAAAGTAATGCCTCTTATTGTATTTACGAACTAGAAAATAAGAGTGAACGGTTTTGAACTGAGGACTGTTGCTATCTTCCAGATGCAGGTAAGAGTTACTTTGATGTCTACGGATTAACGTCGTCCCACCACACTTCCACAAAGTAAGTTTCATGCACTTTTGTCAAACTGAAAGAAAGTCAATTGGTCAATAAATTTACAAAAGAACATGACCATCAAAATTTTGAGCTTCGTATCCGAAGCCAGTGGGTCAAAATTGGAGAAACTACATTTGAAACGTAAGTGTCTCGTGAGCTTGAAGTAAATATTATGCTCTCACTGACTTAAAATATTCATTAATTCACAATATTTTGTATGAAATTATGTACAGGTTACGATATAAGTAATTTTTGTTTATATTTTGCAGTTTGGATTAAAGATCTGTTGAAGAAATTACAACGGTCCAGTGAAGCATTTAACAGATATTCGCAACAACCAGCATTTGTTTCATTTCACTCCTGGAATAAAATATTTTGTTATAATAATAATAATAATAATAATAATATAATAATAATAATAATAATAATAGTATTAATAATAATAATAATTATAGATGTGAAAAAGAGGCGACTTCTTATAAGTGTATGAGAGATATCGAATTAGCTGGACTAAATCGAAATAGGTCTGCAGTGAGGGGTTGATCCAAGATTAATAATTCATGATTTTGGTTTGTATGTCACAGACAAAATTCCATGTTGCAGATAGGAAAAATACACGCCAAAAAAAAGGCACGGAATTTTGTTTGTGATCGTATCTCAAAATTCTTGCGTTTTAGAATGAGGTTATTCCATTAAGGCCTCTTTACTGTCACGCTCATCTACATTCGTCCACATTCGTCAACTTGTGACGTCATCGTTCTTTCCTCGTCCCATATCTATCCTGCTTCGTCGTCCACTCTCGTAAATTCGTTGAACGGTATGTTTGAATTTGAGTATATCGTACGCTAGCCAGTCATGTTTGAGATCCAAATATTGTACGGTACTAAAATTAACACCAGGGAGTCGCAGGGACCTAACTTACAACGTATTGAAAATGAAAATGAAAATGAAAAGGTTTATTGGCAGACTATAGTCCATATGACAAATATTATTAATACAATGACAGTTCATACACTAAGGATAGAAATATATACAATTGATTAGAAATAATACTGCACTGTCGAAGTTAAGTGGAGCTACAGACAGACGTTTTCGTACCAAAAAGTCCATAGCTTAGAGGATAAATGGCAGGACTCATGGATAGCTTGGATGATCGGGTTGGTTGATTTTTTAATTCTTTGCATTAGACTGTGTTGAGCACGTCTTGTTACCTCCGGGAAGCTCGGGACATTGCGGGTAGCAAACATTTGCGAAGCTAAGCATCTCGGGGATAATTTATGTAAGAGTCTAAAAGACCTGTTGTACAGCAAATTTAGAGTTCTGCCAGAACCTTTTTTATAATTCACCCACAGTTGCTGTCCGTATATATTACTGCAGAAAGTACGAAAGAGAGTGTCTTTAGCTTCACTTGTACAGAATCGAAAGTTCCTTATGGTCATATTCGCTTTAGCACACAGGCTTCGAGATTGTTTTCTTATATCCGAGTCATCACTCAAGGAGATGGTAATAGTTTGACCCAGTGGCGTACTAAGGGGGGTGCGAGGGGGGCGGTCCGCCCCGGGTGACAGCCAGGAGGGGGATGCCATCGGGAGAGTTGAAATACCAGTACAAGTTTTCAAACCAAATGAAAAATTCACCAAAGTAAGAAAAAAAATTTAAAAATGTTCAAACTATTTCAACAGCTTAATGTTAATTCCCACTATAAAATAAATTTTTATTTTTATTGGCAATACAAAATTTACAAACGAAAAATTAAATATTTGATAAAAATTACATCGAAAGGCGAACGTTTGTTGACGTTTTAGTCATCAGTTTGTTGAGCATAGCCAGCTGGCTGCAACTGACATTCCAAGTCTTGTTCACTTGACACTGACTCCACATACATGATGTATGTTTCATTAAATAATTATGATAAAGCATAAAGTGCTGGTGTTTATAACAATATCGTGGTACTTATACCAGTGTCCAGTAATTTTTGACAATGTGGTATCATAGTGATGTTTAAGTGTTTATAAATGCATCGTCGTGATGTTATAATACCAGTAAATGCATACTGTTAATTTTCATTTTGTCGCTGGTCTAGTTATTTGTGAGTAATGCTCATAGTTTTCTGCTTTTTTAGGAGTCGCGTTTGCACTTAATCCCCGCCCCCCTCCCAAAAAAATAAAAATAATAATAATAATAATAATAATAATAATAATAATAATAATAATAATCACAGACAATTTGTTCAGTTAATGTATTTCAAGTCATAATAGTTCATGCTTGTTATGCATGTTCATGCTTTATACCTTTTGATTTTAAAATTTTGCAGAAAACATCCACTATGAAGCGAAATCGACCCAGTGGAGAGTCTATTCCTTCTTTTCAGTCTCAACTCATCGATGGGAAGTGCTGATGGAGAATGTAGGCATGACAGTCAAATGACTTTTCCAGAAAAGATGGAGTGCTCATTATGACGCTGTGAAACCAGTGAAGGCAAATTTTGAAAAGCTGACCTCACCCTTTGAAGTACTGTGCGATCCCAAAGAAAATGTGGACACAAGAGGATCAGCTCAGATTTTGCTGTCTGCTGTATGTGATTTCTCTTTTTTGAGTTACCTTTCTTTCTGGTGTGAAGCCCTGGAAGAAATTAATCTCACACAAAAGTATTTTCAAACAGTTGGAATCAGCCTTGAAAAGTGCATTGTGAAGCTCCAAGCTCTAAAACTGTTTCTTGACGATCAGCGCAATGAAATTGTGGAGAGGGACATTCATTATTTATGCAACTACAAAGTGTGAGGAAATGGACATTTCTATGGAGAGAAGAGGGAGAGTAAAGCTCCGAAAAAGGATGCCAGGAGAGATGGCAAAGGATGCTGGTCTCACATTGCCAGAGGAAGTAAAAAGGGCTATGTTTGAATGTCTTAATCGATTTCATCAAGAATTGGAGATTCGTTCTAAGGCAATGGATCAAATTCTATCAATCTTCGCTGTTATTCAGCCAAACACTTTGGTTGTTGCAACAGAAGAAGAATTTCGGAAGTATATTCCAAATTTGACTCAGATTTTTTATGAATTCTCTGATAAAGATATCAGTGTGGAAATTGGACGACTTCGGAGGCATTTGGAAGCTGCCAAAATCAGCGTTGAAGAGGCAAAGAAATGGACAGTATTGCAGTTTCTGGAGTTTATTGTGAAATGGGATTTTTGTGAATCTTTGCCAAGCTTGTCACTGTGTTTGAGATTCTTTTTGACTGTCTGTGTGTCTATTGCTTCATGTGAAAGAAGTTTTTCCAAATTGAAATTGCTAAAAAATTTCTTTCGCTCGACCATGAGTCAGACAAGATTGACAAATCTGGCTTTACTTTCAATTGAACATGAATATGCAAAGAAGGTGAATTTTGATGAGGTCATTGATCAATTTTCAGAAATTAAGGCTCGAAAGCAAAGACTGTGAATCCTCTCTATTTACCTTTGAAGAATAGCCTGAGCGTTGAGACTGGATTTCCTGTGTTTTTTGTATAAAATAAAATGTAGTATTACCTGTTCACTGAATTTTTAATGTCCTGCATTTTTCTTATTTCCAATTTGCTTATGACAGTACTGTACTGTTTAAAAATCTACTTGGAAACATAATATATTTTTCTGTGTTTAAATTTTAAAAGTATTTATGGGGGGTGCCAAAGGAAGGATCCGTCCCGGGTGCCAAATACGTTAGGTACGCCCCTGGTTTGACCCATATACATAAACTCTTGTACTTCCTCAATTACTTCACCATTCATTTTAAACCTTATATCAGCTGGCTGATTACAGCTTTTAGGATGAAAATGAAAGTGTATTGAAGGTGTATTTAAGTTTACATCTTTCTTTTCATTCGTATAATATTTCAGCATCATTTGGATCATAATTTTGTTTTAAACACGCACTGGTAAGATTTTTCTATTCTAAATCTTGTGGGCGGGGCAAAAACAGTGAGAGGACGATGAACTTGTGACGACAGTGTGAATAGAAATCGTAAGTATGGCCAACGACAAATGTAAACGATAATGTGAATGGTCCTATATAGTTTCTAATAAAAACGAAGTTAACTGTAAGTTATTATTATTTTTATTATTATTATTATTATTATTATTATGAAATATAAAGGTATTTAATTCAACTTAAAAGCTAACCATGCACTTTGTCCAAAAATAATGTTTACACATCACTTGGCCCGACTGTAAACCATTTCTTGCCAACCGAGATGGCGGGTAAACAAACTACGTTATCTTTTGACATTTGATATCACGCAAGTCCTCTGTAGTTAAAAGTAGATGTTTATATTCTCTTACATTTTGTCTTTCGTTTGGATGACAGGCCTATATATGTACTGCATATATTCCATAAAACAGTTTTGTTCGAACTTGAACGCGTTCTTTGGATACTAAACGGCTCACGAACATCAACAACAAAACAGTTTTAAGAGCGATTACGAGTCTAATAAACGATTTAGACGGTTATGTACGAGTCCAATAAATCTTGACCTCTAATTCATGGAGATAACCCTAAGTTATATGGATGCGTCGCCTTAAATTTTCTATACATTTATTTATGTATTATTTAGGCCTTGCCCGTCCTACAATAACAATAAAGCTGTCACGTATGAGTGAAAGTAGCGGCGCACTCAACTCGTAAATTATGATCGGAATAGCAGTTTCGCAAAGCTCAGGTGTACTTACCTGTTTAATGATAATTGATTGCATCCCAATGCACTTTTCCTCTTTATGTTTTACCCCTTTCTAGTTATTCGATCCCGTATTATAACCGAATTAAATACTCAGTTAGGTTCAGTATATTAATTCGGAAGTAAATTCAATTTAAGGAAGTTTAATTCATTTAACTTCAGGGTAAAATGCGGAAGACTATTTCCGTTTGTATATTTTAATTCAAATCATAATATACATTGCGCAGACAAATAATAATAATAATTATAATAATTATTATTATTATTATTATTATAAATGCAAAACTGGAAAATAATAAACTAAAAATCGCTTTCAAAAGGGTAACAAATGATGAATTTCGAATTTTGGCTGTTAAATTTCAATGACTGTAAGATGTATCAATTTAAAGTGAACGGATGAAGGTGTTTACACGAACTATGTCTCATACATTCCATCTAACGAAAACAACGATAATCGAGACTTTAATACATAAGCCATTCGAAATAACATCTAACTGGAAACTCTTCAACATCAAAATTTAAAAAAAAAAAATGAATAAGTAACGGCTATCCCCAGTAGATAATAGAAGAAACAACCAACAAATATTTAAATAAATTATTGTCCAAATAAGAAACAAATAATAAATAAGGAACATTTAACAATTTATTATAAATTAGAAATTTTAGATGGAATGAGAAGGGAAGCGAAGAATCAAAACTTAAACGCTTAATAAAAAAGACATATTGAACATTTAAGAAATAATTGTATATCAAAATTAGAAGCTACCAACGTTGTATACCAATCTGAAGAACGATGTAACTCCTCCTACATTTATTATACGGCAAATACACCTTCGTTTAACAATACAATAACCCAAATACAGCCAAGCAAGATATACGTATGCGTAAAAAAAAAGGAAAAAATCACCAACCAAAGAAATCTTAAATAATTTCCAAATTATACAACGGAGTGATTCTCTGATCTATACCAATAACTGATTACTTTTAATTAACAAATTTAAACCAGAAATTAATATTAAATATAAAGAAATGCTAAACTTTGTAAACATCTTTAAAAAAATATCAGCTCAGCAACCAATATTAAAGAAGTAAATGTTTGTAATTTTAAATTCTATATATTCTTACGTAAATGTAATTAACTTTAAACTTATTTCTTTTAGTTTGCTCTATTTCAAGGTTAGTTTTATTTTAAATTTAAAAAGTAATGTACCATTTCCTTGAAAATGTGTGAAAAACGAAACGTTGGACTGAAAATCAACAAAGCAATAACCATTTTATTCAAGAATAGTTCCCAACAAGATTAATTTACTTGAAACAAATAATTTTCGACCTTTATAAAGAATAGCTAAAATTATTATTATTATTATTTATTATTATTATTATTATTATTGTGGCATAGAATTAAATTTTAATACGTTATGGAAACCTTTATATATATATATATATATATATATATATATATATATAATATATATATATATATATATTATATAATTCTATATTAGGTTGCCTTGATAATTATGTACTGTAGGGAGTGTGTGTGTGTGTGTGTTGTGTGTATCTTTTTCTATGATTTATTAAATAAATAAATATTTTCCCTATTTTCAGATCCAAGATAATACAAATAAGGCGAACAAAGTGTTAGGTTTTATAGCTCGAAATTTTGAGTACAAATCGCGCGATATTATAGTTCCTCTTTATAAATCATTAGTTAGACCCCATTTGGAGTACGCGGTCCAATTTTGGAATCCGCATATGCGCAAAGATATAGACAAAATCGAAAGAGTTCAAAGACGAGCAACTAAGATGATTCCGTCTCTTAGGTCAAAGTCGTACGAGGATAGGCTTAAAGAGTTAAAATTGACTACACTCGAGACTAGGAGGTTAAGGGGTGATCTAATCCAGGTTTTCAAAATTATGAATGGGTTTGATAACGTAGATAGAGATAGCTTTTTCGAAATATCTCAATATAATAGGACTAGAAATAACGGGTGTAAGTTGACAAGTAGAAGGTTCGAGACAGCAGTTGCGAAAAACGTTTTTACGCATAGAATAGTAAATAGCTGGAATAGTTTGTCGGTAGAAGTAATTAGTAGCACGTCTATAAACATGTTTAAGAATCGATTGGACGCGCATGTTGATAGAAAGGGTATAGTTTAAGGTAGTAAAATTAAGGCTTTGTGGGGATAGATCCCACAGCTCAACACAAGTGTTGTGGGATATAGGGAGGCAGCGTCTTGGGTTAGGGGATACTCTCTGTCCTTACACACCCCATTTAGAGAGATTCCTCTGCCGAGCGGTGCCCCCCATAGTACTGTGAGGTATTGAAAAACTCATGATCTTCACTTGCCCCACAAACACCTTTAAATGGGAGACCCATAATGGGTGCACACACATTTCTACATTACTGTACAGTCTTTACAGCCACACCTACACTTTTCCTCGTATGTGTATATATTGTAATGTATATGGTTGTAAATTTGACTTGGTCCGCAATCGATATGAACCGTGACTTGATGGATACCGTAATGAAATTGACTGGATTCTTTGGATCTGATATATTTGCATGTCCGTTATATAATAGATATAGAGTGTAACATATTTGTGGATAGTAGTCTATTATGACTTGATCCTCTGGATCGAGAGATTCTATCTTTAGTTTTAAACCGATAATTAATTATTTTTAAATTGATAATTATTTAGTTTCGTAAAAATTGGTCGTTGCCAATTTACCGGCAGTTTTTAAATAAGTTTCTTATGTTCTTGTGGTTCGGAACCCACGTAAAATTGTAGGTCCCCTCCGCCACCACGGAGGACATACACAATACACGATTACGAACACAGTTAGGTAGACCAGCCATGAGTGGATCCTAGGGTCTTTGTTGGTCTGAAACATTATAACATTATTATATATATATATATATATATATATATATATATGATCTAATAAATAGTGGAAAGGGCTTATAGAAAAAATCTTTTACATTGAGGGAAATTGTTATATCGGAGATCTATAATTAGTTGATATTTGTATTATCTTGGATCTGAAAATAGGGAAAATATTTATTTATTTAATAAATCATAGAAAAAGATACACACACACACACACACACACACACACACACACACACAACTCCCTACAATACATAATTATCAAGGCAACCTAATATAGAATTATAAATATTTTGGTAATTAATATTTGGTAATTTAGTCTTATATTTATACGCTCTAATTTATATTGCTGTATTATTAATATATTTTATTCATTTTAATATATTGTCCACCATATCAATTTTAGATACTGATGATGGAAACGTGGTTTTCCGAAAAGTCTACAAATAAAATTAGAACATGTACCAAATCTTCGATCTCCTTTTCTCATATATATATATATAATATACACACACACACAGTATATCTGTATATGCACCTCGGTGGTGTAGTGATTAGCGTCGCTGACTACGAATCCATCGGCCCCGGGATCGAGACCCGGTGACGGCAGGCGGCGTGCAGCAAAACCCAGCTGTTCATCCTTCCACACCATAAATAAATTGGTTGGTAAATAAATGGGTACCCTGAGTAGCCTAGTGGTTAAGACGCTGGGCTGCTAGTGGGGCGTGGTTCGGATTGCGAGTTAAATTGTAGGTCTAAGGTGGAGTGACACGCATGACCTTCGTCAGGATGAACAATTCTGGCGGAAGCAAAACCAAGCGGATACAAACATTAAGGGTGCCGCCATAGATTCAGACTTATCTTTTTGTTAAATTATAAAAATATTTGGATGGGGAAAAAAAGGCATATAAAAATGAAGTTTAGGTAATATCAGATTAGATTAGGTTTTAATCAGATTATATTAAATGCCTCCAACCACAATTGAGAAAGTGAAAATATCGTGGTTTCGTAATTTAACCAAACGTACGTGTGTGTGTGTGTGTGTGAAGAAATAGGCTTTACTCAACGCTGATGATAACAACTTAAGAGTATACTTGATTTTAACGAAATTATACTAAATGGACTTTGTTTTCTTATCATTCTGTTTAATATTTTCATCTTTTATTTAAGATGTAATTCTGAAAATATATTTTAAAATGTAATTTGAGATGTAATTTTGGAAGATTTATGTAAATCATTTCATAATCACAAAAATTAAGTCTGTCATTTGAATTGTATTTACTTTTGTTTTACAATTTATGAATAATTCATGTACGTAACATTTAATTTTGCTTAAAATAATAAGATTTAACAGGATATATTTTGTATTTTTTCATGTCAGAGCTTCGTGTAAATACCTCCCTATATTCGATGGGGAGGGGGAGGTCAGTACCCAAACTTTGGGGAAAGTTGAGTGTATCTAAGACAGATGTAGGACCGTCCTCTTGATTGAGTTTCATCTCTTCGGTCTGAAAGGTAAACGGAGTAAAGTCGAGAATTATGCATCTCTGTTCAATAGAACTCGGAAGGACGAGAGGGTGCTTTGAACGGTACACGAAAGATCAGTCGGAGACTTATTTGCATAACAAATGAACGACCATTGAAGATGGATTTGAGGAAACGGCTTGGATTTTAGGAGCGACCGAAATGCTGTTTCGTCCAACACGGTTTAGCTTGCTGCTGCCTTTCTCGCATTAGCTTTCAATTTGTCTTGTTTTGTTTGAGAAAGGAATGTCAACTGTGTACAATACGTAGGTTTGTACTGTGGATTAGGAAGTATTTTCAACTTAAAGGAAGATACTAGAAAGTCTTGCATCAATGTGATTCTGATTCTTTCGTGTAAATACTATAATTGACTTTTCCCTTTAAATAATGGATTATTTAGTGTAAATAATAGATTGTTCCGTGCGATGTAAATAACTGATCTGACTGATTCTTTTTGTAAATAATTGATTCTTCTTCCAAGTTAGGATTCATCTGGAAAGAGCATGAAACATTTAAGTGGTAAATTAGGAGCTAGTAAGATTCAAACCCGAATCGCGAGGTTTTAGAGTCAGCGCTTCCATACCAATCACGCTATCCAGAATCCCCCTTCACCAAAAAGGATTCGAGTCCCACAAGCTTCTAGCTTACCACTTTATTGCCTTTTCCGTTTTAATGTTATGTAAGTGTGGTTATTGCACTTAAAACTCAATCTTAGGCATATTTGTTCAACACAACGAAAAGTGAAGGGTAACTTCACTTATAGGAGGAGACTGTAGAAACCAATCGAAAAGGGAAGTACTCCGGGGGACGTGAGGTAAGAGACAAGGAGTCAGTGGTGGATTACCTATTAGCACGTGCCTAGGGGCTCCAGGGTTAAAATTTTTTAGAGTTCAGAAACGCTGTCCATATTCCAACGTAATGCTGTCGGCGCACTCAGGATACGTGGATAGCCCAATATTGTTGAAATATTAATCATTGGTTATTGCAGATACACTGAGGTACAGCCTACAGTGAAATATAATAAAATGCTGTAGCCTACTTTGATGGAGAGGTTTGAAGGTAAATAAATATTTAGACAAATTTACAGGTTCAGTACTTAACCTGTAGGGAAAAAATAATAAAACAATAAACCCGTTTTTTAGTATTGTATTATTGTTTTTTATTACTTTAAAAACTAAGAAAAGGGGCCTCAAAGTCTTGATGCCTAGGGCCCCAAAGGGTCTTAATCCGCCACTGCAAGGAGTGCTGGAACTCCCATTTTCCTGTCATTGTCCACCTTAGCTGATCTTTATCCATGTCTCATCTACTCTGTGAGCAGTCCAGCATACTCTCAAATACACACTTCTCTCCCTGGTCTTCACCACATTATACAGGGTGTCCCTAAAGTCTGGACACATAGGAAATATCACTAACTATAACTAACTATATGTTATTATTATTATTATTATTATTATTATTATTATTATCTTAAATTCATGCAACTGAGGCCTAAGGTAGGCCCACATCGAATCAGCAACCCTGAGGTAGGACCAAATAGGACCTCCAAGTCCATAACTTATGGACTTGGAGGTCCTATTTGGTCCTACCTCAGGGTTGCTGATTCGATGTGGGCCTACCTTAGGCCTCAGTTGCATGAATTTAAGATAATAATAATAATAATAATAATAATAATAATAACATATAGTTAGTTATAGTTAGTGATATTTCCTATGTGTCCAGACTTTAGGGACACCCTGTACACTACATAATCTTTTCAGAAATAAAGAAAAGGCAACAACTTCAAGAGCCTCGGAGTCCCCTGGGGAGGGCACCATAAATGTCCCCACTTCTGGTTTCCCCGCTGCCGATACCGGGAACGCAGACACGGGGTTCTGTTACTGCCCATTCAAGATGTTCTGGGCCTCTGTTTGATTCACTTTTCACAAATTTCTGCAACATTCGTGGCCTTTTTGAAAATTTTCAATATGTTGAACACCACCTCTCCTCCTCTAAACCTCACCTTATATTCCTCATTGAAACTCAGGTGTCTGGAGCAACTGACAGCAACTTCCTACTTTCTCTATATTAAATTTTACTCCAAAGGGGGATATTGCGAATATGTACGCAATAACTTAACTTGCTTTTATATTCCAAAACTTGAATCCTTCGAATTCTACACCCTCTGGCTACGGCTTACATGCCAATCTCAAACTAAATACATCTGCGCTGTCTATCTTTCTCCTAATTCTACTGACTATCCAAATTCTTTGCATACTCACTTCCAAAGTGGAATACCTTCTATCCCACTCTTCTTTTGCTGAAATCTCCATTTTAGGAGATTTCAATGTTCACCACCACCTTTGGCTTTCCTCCCATTTCACTGACATCCCTGGTGAACTAGCTTACAACTTTTCATGCTGAATGACCTAGAACAGATTGCATATCACCTAACTCGTATCCTCGATCATCTTGAAGAGAGGCCCAACATTCTGGACTTATTTTTCACCTCTCACCTTTCTTACTTTATCAAACCTTTTTCTCCGTTGGGCTCCTCCGACCACAATCTTATATCTGTTTCCTGTCCTATCGCTCTAGTTCGGCTTTGGATTGGGCTGATTGGGAAGGCCTTAGGCGGTATTTCTCTAATTTCCCATGGAATGATTACTGCTTCCGTGCTTGGAGCATCTGCAAGTGTGCTGAGCGCATCACAATGGTGATTCTCTCAGACATGGAGACGTACATTCCATATTTTATTCCTACCACTAATGCAGAAAAACCTTGGATTAACGTTGCTTGTTCTAACTATCCACAACACAGAGGAGGCTTTCAAAAGGTACCGTCGCCATCCAACTCCTGTATCTCATTCAGCTTATATTTCTGGCCGGAGTCGTGCAAAATCTGTTCTTCGACTCGCCAAAAATTCCTTCACCAGACAAAAATGTGAGAACCTATCTAATTCTAATTCTTCTCGCTCTTTCTGGCACCTAGCCAAAAACCTCTCCAACAACTTTACTTCTTCTTTCTCTTCTCTTTTTCATTTGGACGGTTCAGTTGTCGTCTCTTCGCCAGAAATAGGTTTTTTCTGTCCTATCTGGGCTCATCTCCACGAAGGCGTACGAGCCTGATGGTTTTTCTCCTATTCTTCTCAAGAACTGTGCTTCTGTGCTGACACCCTGCCAAGGCAAACTCTTTCGTTTTTGTCTTTCATCTGGTACTTTTCCTTCTTGCTGGAAGTTCGCTTTCATTCAGTCTGGCCTAAAGAAGAGTGACCACTCTCAACCCTCCAAGTATCGTCCATGTGCTTTGATTTCTCACCTTTATAAAGTTTTTGAATCTATCCTTAATAGGAAGATTCTTAAACACCTCTCTTCTCACCATCTTCTTTCAGATCGTCAGTATGGGTTCAACAAGGAACGCTCTACTGGCGATCTTCTTGCATATTTCTCTGACTCTTGGTTATCCTTCTTTCGGGATTTCTGTGAAACTTTTGCTATTGCGCTGGACATACCAAAAGCTTTTGATAGAATCTGGCATAAATTTTTAATTTCCAAATTACCCTTCTTCGGTTTATATCTTTCTATTTGTGCCTTCATCTCTGATTTCCTTTCTGGCCGATCTATAGCTGCGGTTGTAGATGTCCACTGTTCTTCTCTTAAAATTATTAACAGTGGCATTTCTCAGGGTTCTGTCCTGTCACCCACTCTTTTCCTGTTATTTATCATTGATCTATTAAGTCGCACTTCCTGTGCTAGCCACTCTTATGACAGTGATTCCACTCTTCACTTCTCCACCCGCTTCCCAAAGGGTCCCTCTCAGTAGTCACTCATTGCTTCGTGTAGAACGGCTATGGTGCACCTGACCTCTGATCCCTCTATTGTCTCTGACTGAGGCAGAGAAAATCATGTGGTTTTCAATACCTCAAAAACTCAGTTCCTTCATCTGTCTACTCGTCACAGTCCGCCACACGACTATCCCCTTACCTTCATCAATACACAATTCAGTCTTTACTCTTCTCTTAACATTCTTGGTGTTTTTTTTTCTCGTGATCTTCCTGAGGAGATCACTATATACTCTCTTTCCAAAACAGTTTCTAAGAAGTTAATTGTGATGTACCGACTCCGCAGTTTCTTCAGTCCCACACAGTTGCTGTCTCTGTACAGGGGTGTTGTCCGCCCCTGTATGGAGTACGTTTGTGATGTCACAGAGCCCTACTTGACCGGGTGGAATCGAAGGCTTTTCCTCTCATCAATTCCCTGCCTCTTACTGACTATTTTGAATCTCTCTGTATTCGCAGCAATGTTGCCTCACTCTCTCTTTACTATCGCTATTATAACAGACACTGTTCTTCTGAACTCTCTAACTGCATGGCTCCTCCTTTAAGGTGGGCATGCAGTGCCAGACTTTCGACACATTTTCATCTCTTCACTGTCCAACTCTCTAACGCAGGGTTTCATCGGTATTTTCAGTCTTTCATCTACTCAACCGGTGAACTCTGGAGAAATCTTCCTCAATCTATCTTTCCTCCTGTCTGTGACCTCCAATCTTTCGAACACAGTGTCCAGGCATCTCGAAAACCTTAGATCTTGATTTTGGCTCTCTTCTTCTTCTTCATCACACTTGGTTGAAAAACGTCAAATTCACGATTACCTGTATATTTGACAACCAATATAAATTATGGTTATTTCAACCATGCAGTAACTGTATACTAACCATTCAATGGTGCTTATTTATATGGTGATAATCATAAATAGTAAGTACAATGTCCACCGAGAGTTTGATTTAATCATGTGAATTTCTTGTCAAGTAATTTGGTTAATGCAACCAAATTTTATTGTCTTTGAATGAACTTTGAAAATAGTCACTGACAGAAAACACTAATGTTAAGTTAATGAGCTTTGTACTTGTGCATACACGTGCATGTTAATCAGTTAGTGTACCTTATATATATATATATATATATATATATATATATATATATATGGTTTCTGCGAGTATGTAGAAGAATTACGGCATTTCGAAGAGTGAAGTCCATGGTGTAATGGTATCGCGTCTGACCGGCAATCGGAAGATCCCGGGTTCGATTCCCAGGTGGTACTTCATTTTTTCATTTGTTCCGTT
Source organism: Bathynomus jamesi (assembly GCA_023014485.1). Classification (NCBI taxonomy): domain Eukaryota; kingdom Metazoa; phylum Arthropoda; class Malacostraca; order Isopoda; family Cirolanidae; genus Bathynomus; species Bathynomus jamesi. The sequence continues at coordinate 1,328,282 of JAJOZX010000418.1, forward strand.
TTCTCTCTCTCGTCTTGCGCGGAATATCTCCTATACAAGCGTCGTTCTTTACGTTATATATATATATATATGCGGTTCCCGAAAAGTCTCTATCCAGTGAGAATTACATTACTTTATTATTTTCCTTAATTAATTCACTTCAAAGGAGTAACAAAAACATGCTTTGAAGTGAATGGTGAATATTGTAAACATTTATGATATAATTTCATAAATACAGTAAATGTATTTCGTATCAGATAAAGAGTTTTAATGTATTTCCCAGTGGGTAGAGACCTCTCCGGACACCCACCAGGATTTGAACTCATGAACTACCTAAAAATATTCATCAGGTTCGATTAACTTTTATCCCGTCGTAGCGTAGTGGCTAGCGCCCTCATCTTTTACTGAAGAGATGGTGGGTTCGAATCCTGGTGGGATATATATATATATTATGGGATGAATTTCACAATCAAGCACGTGAAATGAATGAATGATGTAAACCCATCATATATATATAATTATATATATACCGTATTTTTTTTTTTTTTTTTTTTTTTTTTTTTAAGTTCGGGAAGAACCGATTCGCCTCTATTTAAAAGGGCATATCTCGGCGGAAAAACAAAGAAAAAGTGAGAGGAAAGAGAAAGGGTGGAGGGAACAGTCGAAGTGGAAAAAGACCAAGGATGACAAGGACTGCAAGGTCGAGCCCCTATATATATATATATATATATATATATATATATATATATATAAGAATTAATTAAGGGCAGAAAATGGGAATGTTGTTTAACTTCAGTAAAATAAAAGTCGTTTTTTTCTTTGAAAAATTGAGGCTTTCTTTTAATTTCGGAAAAAGAACTTAATTTGCCTTAAAATTAAGCTGTGAAAAAAAGCGTTGTTGTTATTTTGGGGAAATTGGCTTTCAACCTCTAATATATTTTGAGGCCTTTAAAAATTGCTGTTTTGGCTAAACTTTGCATTTAATTAAAGGTTAATTAATTTTACGGTATTAAAATTTTGTTATCGTAGTATTTATTATTATTATTATTATTATTATTATTATTATTATTATTAATATTGTATTCAGATGATTGAAAACTTAACTTAAATTTAACATACTATGTGTGTATATATATATATAATATATATATATATATATATATATTATATATACATACACACACACACACATATATATATATATATATATATATACACCACCATTCTGTGTTTCCTTTCCTTCGTGATTTTATTCATCATAAATATTTTTCACGTGTTACTTTCGTGAAATAATTTTCATATATATATATATATATTATAAAGGTTACAGGCTACTAAAGACCCGAGGATCCATTCTCTGTTAGCCAAAGAAGGACGTAAAGTAAGAAAGATAAGGAAGTTATAGAAAATTTGAAGCAAAATTCTCACACCATGCAAACCCTAACTCAAAAACAATAATTTTCACACCATTCATAAGCATGACCTCATTTTTTACAAACACACACGAAAATTTGAGATAGTAAGAATTAAAAGACAAAAGAGGGTAGCGTGAAACATTAAATTATATAATTTGATCTACGAGGTGGTTCAGGTTGACCCTAGAAATATGGAAATTGGCGGAATTTGTAACAAGTAGGTAATAATTCATTGTAGTGCAAATTAGGTTAAACTACAAATTCCGCCAATTCCCATATTTCTAATGTCGTCCTGAAACATCCTGTACATCATACGTTGTTTTTTAAGGATTTTTACTTATTTATTAAGGGGAAGAAACATCGTTTCATCGCAATATCATTTACTCTCTCCCCGCATTTGCCCTTTCCTTGCCCACCCCGAGTCTGACTATGGATCAGGACTCGATTTGCGAAAAATATCCATCTAATATATTATTAAACGTGTTAACCTACTATTCCAAAAATTTACTATTCCAAATTTTACTATTCCAAAAATTTACTATCCCAAATTTTACTATTCCAAAAATTTACTATTCCAAATTTTACTATTCCAAAAATTTACTATTCCAAAAATTTACTATTCCAAATTTTACTATTCCAAAAATTTACTATTCCAAAAATTTACTATTCCAAATTTTACTATTCCAAAAATTTACTATCCCAAATTTTACTATTCCAAAAATTTACAATTCCAAAAATTTACTATTCCAAAAACTGACGATATTACAAGAAAAGAAGTTTTGCGATATCGCGCTATTAAAACCTTCTCTCCTTAAGTTTAAATCCATTATTCCTGGTTATGTTCTCATTATCTAATTTAAAAAGGTTCTCGAAATTTACGTTATCACTTCTACTTAATATCTTTAAAAACTTCAATAAGTTTCCTGCTTCTCCGACTTCTCTTTTATTTAGTGAAAGCAAACAAGTTCTGCTAATCTTTGTTCGTAGCTTTCATTAAGAAGATTAGGTATATGTTTGGTCACTCTTCTCTCAATTTTTTCATGCGTTTCTATATCTTTCCTCACATACGGGGACCAAAACTGTACGACGTACTCGGGCTACGTCGTGGCCAATGTCGTAACGCCGCTTCCCGGAGATCAGCGAAGTTAGGCGACATTGGATGGGAGACCGTCTAGTTGGATGGGAGACCGTCCTCCGCACCCAGATTATGTAGCGACCCGTGGTTCGGATCCCACGTAAAGCTGTAGGTCCCCTCCGTCATATGACCACCTTAGATGTTGCGAAGGAGGTTAAACAACCCCAATAAATTAATTAAAAGTACGACGTATTCTAAATGTGGTCGGACTAAGGACTTATATAACGGTAATATGATGTCTTTAGATTTATACTAAAAATTTCCGGTTATAATATAAAACCCAACACTTTATTAGCTTTCTTACTCGCTTCGACGCATTGCTTTGAAAACTTTAAGTCATTTGTAACTATAACGCCTAAATCTTTCTCCTCCGTTATGTGCCGAACAGTATCTAAACTCGCTATTTCTAGAGTCGATGTGCATTACATTGCATTTGTCAGCGACAAGTTTCATCTGTCATTTATCCGACCAGTTAATGACTTTATTAAGTTCACTTTGCAACGCCTTTCTATCGAGTCTACTATACATTTTACCTCCGAGTTTCGTATCGTTCGCGAATTTCATTCTACTAATCAGATTAATATGAAGGTCACTTGCTAAACAGTGAACAAGATTGACCCCAACACCTATTCCGACACTGATCCATTTATTACAACTCTGTTTTTTGTCTGTTATACAGTTTTCAGTTAATTTTAATATATTACCCCTAATACCATGCCCCTAATTATTTTTGCGTAATCTTTTATGTGGGACCGTGTCGAACGCCTTCGCAAAGTCCAAATACACGGCATTCACCGCTCTATGTTGATCGTATACCATATCTACTGTAATGTGAAAGAATTCCAATAAATTGGTTAGACACGATTTAATTTTCCCAGAAAAGTTCCTTGTTCCATGCATGGTCTGTGTGTATCATGAAAAACCTCAGGGGACCATTCTGAGTTCAATCCCATCATGAAACGGACATGTTATGTACCTTGAAAAGTGGACTAAAAATACAATAGTTACCCCCTTTTTTTTATGTATTCAATCCGACGTGAATGCAACGAGTCTTTTGCTTATATTGAGTTTCTGAATATAGTAGGCTAGGTATAGCTGTAAACCCTAGATCCTGTATCAAAGCTGGATCCTATCTGCTTTGCAGATAGCTGGTGAGGGAAGCTATATTTTTGGGGCCTCTTTGCGAGTGGTCCGTTGCCCACGTTTTGCTAACATCATGAAAAAGAAAAAACTATAGTGTTTGTCATTTACTATTACTTATTCGGATTATAGTGGATTTAATTTTCCCTGAAGAGTTCCTTGTTCCATGCACGTTCTGTGTGTATCATAAAAAACCTCAGGGGACCATTCTGAGTTCAATCCCATATATACCGGATTGCCCAGAAAAAAAGCAAGCTATTGCTTTTATCAACTATTATATTTACTATTGTCAAGATTTGCTTGCTTTTATAACGATTTAAATAAATAATTTGCTTTTATATGTAGCACTTCTATATGTCTTTATAATATTTGTTTTTTAATATACTCTATTTATCTTTGTTGCAGATTTTTCAAAAATATTTAATCACCCATCAAAAATGCCTTCATATAGTCAAGATGATCTCATATTGATAAAACAATTACATATTGAGAAACACTATGGTGCCAGAAAAATTATATCAATGTTTCTAAATAAACCATGGACTCGTTCTGGTGTAGAAAAAAATATTCGTAAAATTGATAGAACTGGATGTGTAGCTAGAACCAAAGGTAGTGAAAGAAAAAGCTTTTCTTGAAAGATTTCCCAATGTCAATAGAATCTGGTTCAGTGATGAAAAATCATTTTCAATTCGATCACCTGTCATCACTCAAAATAATCGAGTGTATTCTACAGCAAGAACCAACAGAGAAGTAACACCGGAAAGAATTTTAATTCAACGGTTTAACTTTTCTAAAAAACTAATGATCGCCTGCTATGTCTCAAAACTGGGTAAAAGTGATGACGTTTTTGTTGAAAGCGGTGTTAAAATGAATGTTGTTTATTATTGCAACAGTATATTAGAGAAACATCTACCAAAAATTCGCGAAATTTCGGGAAATCGATATATATTTCAGCAAGATGGTGCAACAAGTCATACTGCTCACCTTACAATTGAATATTTAAACAAAGAAGTTCCTGACTACATAAAACCTAAAGATTGGCCTGGCAACAGCCCAGATTTGTCTCCTCTTGATTGTACAAGGATGAACTGAAGAAAAGAGTGTATTGGAATACTAATTTCGCTAACATTGATCAATTAAAAGAAAAGATTGCGGAAGAATGGAATTCGCTACCACAAAATTTCATAAACAGGGCAATTGATAACTGGCGCCATCGTTTGGAGATTTGTGTCCAACAAGGTGGTGGATATTTTGAGTATTTGATGTCATAATATAGACGATAAACAGGAGTATTTATTGACATGTATTATTTATTTTGTATTTCTTTCTATAAAACTGAAATAAAATCTTAAAAGCAATAGCTTACTTTTTTCTGGGCAACCCGGTACATATATATATATATATATATATATATATATATATATATATCGACGGAGTTGTCTAGTGGTTAAGATACTAAACTGCTAAGATGGAGTTCATGGGATTGCGTTCCGGCTCGGACTCTTTGATTTCAGAGACTTTGTTGGGTTGTGGTTTGGATTCCACTTTCAGATATAGGTCCAAAGTGAGACGACAAGCTCTGTCCTTCGTCAGATTGAACAATTCGGACGGAAGCGAAAACCAATATTATATATATATATATATATAATATTATCGATACATTCACAGTTTAAGTGGAAGTATGAATAATCAAACATCTCTGTACACAGAGCACCATTCTGCCCATAAGCCCATTTCAGGGTACGAGCAACTCGTAGTAGCATTGCCAAGCAAATAAGTGGTCAAAGTACTGACGAAGCGTTCGTACGTGGTTCATCATCACTGAAAGCTACAATGTTCCGTGTTAGCCTCATCCTAAGAACAACCGTAAATATATTCAATTGATCGCAATCTTCGTTAGTTTGTATTGCAGACACCGCCAGTTTTTATCAGTCTTGGTATATTATTCTTCAGGAGCAAGATACAGCGTAAGTTTGTATTTCCACCCAAAGGCAACACAAATTTACCCGCATCAATCACGGTCAAACTCGTACTGCCGAAACCTTGCTCTACTTCAACTGGACCAAAAACTACAAGTATCCGCAATCGCAAACAGTTCGTATGCATGCCCGTATTTCATTTAGAATAATATTTTTAATATATGTATATCTGTAGACTCAACACGTAAAAATTGTCTTTGTAAACTCAAACTGAATAGAATTTAAAGAAGACAAAGTCTTATAGTTTCCAGAAAACAACCTCAGACTCTAATTCTGACAAACTTTTAATATCTTACTTTTTCTTTGTTTTGCAGTCGCGATTTAAATATATATATATATATATTATATATATATATATATATATATATAAATAAACTAGTTTCGTCTCTTCGTCCTCATTCCTCTATCATTGAGTTTTTTCACCTCTATCCCGTCCATTATCACAATCATTAATAGTGTTATTACTAATATCAATATTAATAGTTATTATTCTTTTTTTATTAATTCTAGACAGAACACCTCCCACTCAAATTCGCCTTCAAACTGCCCAATTTTCACTCTTCTTCGATTGTTTCAACCCAGCTCACTGTCCATTTCCAAAATTTCATCTACATACACACACACACACACACATATATATATATATATTATAATTATATATATATATATATATATATATATATATATATAGGCGAATTTACGTATAGGTAGAGTAGGCACTTGTCCTATTTATTTCAACGTAAATAGGGCAAAAAAACAAAAATAGGAAATGAATAAGTCATAAACACTAACAAATCAAATGGATTCACAAATAAGTTTTAAAATAAAAAAGAACAGCAGCCTCTAATAGCAAACTAGCGATATGAAATGGCACAACTATAAGGCATGTTAATCCCTGCTGGGGGCGGCAAAATGCTTAGTACGCCTCTGTATATATATATATATATCCTCCAAAGGTTGTGCCACCAATCCCCCAGGCAGGCGTACCCTGCCTCAGGGAGATCGAGGGAGGAGGACGACGGGTGGGTAGTCACTGGGTACCTGTTAACAGGCGTCCTTCCCGAAGGTTTCCTCAACCGGTCTCCGCGGCGAGGCCACCGAGAAGGAATCTCACCCTCTTTGTGTCGCGAATTCAGCTCTCGAACGAGGCAAGCGATATTCGACACATGATGGAAGAAGTCATTGGTGAACACAGTATATTGATAGTTAATAAACTAAACACGAAATCTCCGTATTATAACTAATTTAAAGTAATAATTAAAGGTGTAAATGCGCATTTCAACCCGTATAATATGAGTCAATGGCCAGACGGTATTATTGTTAAGGAGTTTATTCACTTTTACAGGAGATTTGATAACAGGCAAAATAATAATAATAATAATAATAATAATAATAATAATAAAAATATAATAATAATAGGCGCCCTAACGGTAATGATTGAAAGTTGTACTGTGTATAATAATAATAATTTTACTACTAATAAATTCTCTATCAGTCATGGCGGATAACTTGTTAAAAATAGCCTCATATAATGTAAGGTCAGCGACGAATTCAACTGTAGATGTTCATAAAATCTGCGACAGTGCAGATTTGATACTCCTGCAGGAGCACTGGCTACCTAAGCAAGAGCTAAAATTCCTCTACCATCCATGATGACTTTATGTACCATGCGTCATCAGCAGTAGACTTGTCAGATGAATTAATGTACGGTAGGCCTTTTGGTGGTGTTGCTTTCTTAATAAGGAAAAATTTGTCAAAACATATAAAATTTTTAACAAGCGATAAATAATGTAAGGTTGTTAGGCATTGAATTACAAGTGAACAATGATTGCATATTAATTGTAAACTGCTTTTTACCATATAACAACGGCAGTAATCTAGATGAATACATTGATTTGCTGTACAAAATTAAGTCATTATCAAATAACCCCAAATATTCTCACTGTATAATAATGGGGGACTTTAACGCACACGTGAACTCTGAATTCTTTGTAGAATTGGGTAACATGTGCGAGTCGGCCAATTTAAGTATAAGTGATGTTGATGTAGATGTATTTGGGGTAGCCAATGGTAATTTTACATATGTTAGTGATATGAGTGGTACCACCAGGTGGGTTGATCATTGTCTCACTAGTAATAATCTAAAGGATCGAATTGTTAGAGTTCATATTCTGCATGATTTCCTTCTTTCTGATCATAGACTATTAGAAATATTGGACGTTTTCCAGTTTATGTACCGTTTTCTACAGTACATTACATACAGCATAGTAAACATCCTGTGCCCAAGTGACGAAAGTTATAATGTGGGTTAGGTTAGGTTACGTTAGGTTAGGTTAGGTTAAGTAATCAAGAACTCATTTTTGATCACTCATTTTTGATCTGAAAAGAAGCAAAAATAAATTATATGAAAAACGGTACACAAACTGGAAGAGGTCCGAAATATTAATTAACGTTACCAATTTACGCGCAACACGACTTAACAAGAACTCAACAGGTAAGAATAATCGTGTCGATTGGTCCAATGTTACGATGCAGCAGAGAATAGAACACAAAGACAAAACAAGTCACCTCGTTAATAATTTAGAAATTTTGCACCTTGCCTGTAATAATCCTTGCTCAAATGAGTCTCACTGTAAACTCATAGATAGGTATTATAGTAAGATAATATCCCTGTTAAGAGAAGCAGGAAGCCCCCTGATTAAATCTTACAACTATCATACTAAGATTATTCCTGGATAGAATGATTTTATTGCCCATAAACTCCATATAGTAAAACTTTGAGGACCTTGCGTGACCTCTAAATATTAAAATTTTGCCCCTAAAATTTCTACACTCTGTTTCTCCAACAAATGGAACATTTTGATGAGGTCAGATCGAAAAAAAACGAATGCTGGAAAATAAGGACCACCCTAATGTATACTGTGTGTATATACTAGAAAAACTCTTGTTACTCCGATTAAATGATTTCCTATGGACATCTCCTAATCAGTTTGGCTTTAAAAGGTCCCACTCAACTGACCTGTGTATCTATGTACTTAAAGAAACAATATCTAAATACATTGACAGTAATTCAACCATTTATAGCTGTTTCCTTGATATAAGTAAGGCATATGATAGGGTGAATCACAATATTTTATTTGCAAAACTAAAAGACAGGAAGGTTCCCATGTACATATTAAATTTATTGAAATTTTGGTATTCCCACCAATCTTTCACTGTTAGGTGGGGCAATGTACTATCCGAGTGTTTTGGCTCCTCTTGCGGGGTGAGACAAGGCTCCTTGCTCTCCCCTATGCTGTTTAATGTGTATATTGACGGATTAATTGCTTCACTTAATGAGGCAACAGTGGGATGTTGTATAGATAACACAAGGATAAATAACTTAGTTTATGCCGATGATATGGTGTTAATAAGTCCCTCTGTTAAAGCTCTGGATCGGCTACCAAATGTCTGCGAAGTGTATTCGCAGAAACAAGATATTCTTTTTAATGTTACAAAAACAAAGGTTATGCAGTTTCATCCTAAAAGCTGTAATCAGCCAGCTGATATAAGGTTTAAAATGAATGGTGAAGTAATTGAGGAAGTACAAGAGTTTAAGTATTTGGGTCAAACTATTACCAGCTCCTTGAGTGATGACTCGGATATAAGAAAACAATCTCGAAGCCTGTGTGCTAAAGCGAATATGACCATAAGGAACTTTCGTTTCTGTACAAGTGAAGCTAAAGACACACTCTTTCGTACTTTCTGCAGTAATATATACGGTCAGCAACTCTGGGTGAATTATACTGGGTGATCCAGATAAATGGGACCCATAAAAAAAAGCCAAATATTCTTAATATTTAATTCCTTTCATAAAAACTATATATCATTCGAAAGAGTAGAGTTACAAGTTTATTATGAAATATTTATATTTTAAAAATGACTCCTTTCAAATGTGCTCCATTAGTTGCCAAGCATTCCAGTGTTCTCGCTTGTAAGTTCTGCATCACTTTTGCAAGAGTGTGCGGTGGTATGGCCTGTGTCTCATTTGTGATGGCGGCCTTCAATTCTTGCAAGGTCGTTGGGTTATTTCTGTAGACCCTACTCTTTAAATATCCCCAGAGATAATAATCTAAGGGAGAAAAATCCGGAGACCTTGCGGGCCATTCAACGTCTCCAAATCTTGAGATTAACTCGCCTGGAAACGTTTGACGCAAAACTGCCATGCAGTTCCTAGTGGTATGGCAGGTAGCTCCGTCTTGTTGGAACCAGTGGTTTTCTAGACAAAGATCTCTTAATTTAGGAATAAGGAAATCGGTCAACATTTTTTCGTAGCGATCACCATTTACAGTGACCGTGTTTCCGGTGGAATCCTCGAAAAAGTACGGCCCTATGATCCGAGATGCAGTAAGACCACACCAAACAGTTACACGCTGACTATGCAACGGGACTTCGGTAATATTCAATGGATTTTCTGTTGCCCAGAAACGACAATTTTGTTTGTTTACAGTTCCATTCAAGTGAAAATGGGCTTCGTCTGACATAATCAAAGTTGCTAGAAAATTGGTGGTGTCATTTACCTTCTGTTGGATCCATTGACAGAATTGTCGTCTTCGTGCGAAATCTCCATCGTTTAGTTGTTGCACTGTTTGAATTTTATATGGAAAGAGCATTAAATTTTGCTTGAATATACGGTGTGTTGTTGTTCCATATCCAACTCCTAACAGCTGAGAAGCACGTCTGATGCTTATGTTAGGATTATCCTGTACAATTTCATGAGTTCTGTTAATGATCTCGTCTATCCTTGCTGTGCGCACTCTTCCAGTTGGTTTTCTTTTTCCAATGCTGCCAGTTAGGGAAAAATTTCTGACACACCGACGGATTACTTTCTTAGAAGGTGATTTTGACATCTGAAAATTTGTCTTGAAAGATCTTTGAGCTGAAACTACACTTCTTCCATGCTCATAATATTGCTCAGTTATGAAACGCAGCTGTTCCACAGTCCATGCAGTCATCTTGAAGGGTTAGTTTTAACTAACACTTTTATTTTGTTTTGTATCTTATCTTGTCTTGTATTGTCAAAACCTATACAATCCTGTACAAACTTGTAACTATCCTCTTTCGAATGATGCGTATGATTTTATAAAAGGACTTATACTTTAAGAGTTACAGGGGTTTCTTTTGGGTCCCATTTCTCTGGATCACCCTTTAGAAAAGGTTCTGGCAGAACCCTAAATTTGCTGTGCAAGGGGTCTTTTAGACTCTTACATAAATTACCCCCGAGATGCTCAGCTTCGCAAATGTTTGCTACCCGCAATGTCCCGAGCTTCCCGGAGGTAACAAACACGTGCTCAACACAGTCTAATGCAAAGAATTAAAAAATCAACCAACCCGATCATCCAAGCTCTCCATGAGTCCTGCCATTTATCCTCTAAGCTATGGACTTCTTGGTACGAAAACGTCTGTCTGTAGCTCCACTTAACTTCGACAGTGCAGTATTATTTCTAATCAATTGTATATATTTCTATCCTTAGTATATGAACTGTCATTGTATTAATAATATTTGTCATATGGACTATAGTCTGCCAATAAACCTTTTCATTTTCATTTTCATATATCATAGTTTCAAACCTCTTAGACACTGACTTTGTCTTGAAACAAATATATTACCAATAATAGCTCTAAAGAATGTCTGAAGACTGAAAAGATTTTTTCATGGCCTTGAACAGCCTTCTTTCTCGACATAAACACAGACTTTTATGAGGACACGCATAATAAACCTAATCTATACGCAATATATCTTCATACCTCATCACTAAATATATTGAATTTGTAATATATATATATATATATATATATATATATATATATATATGAAAATTATTTCACGAAAGTGACACGTGAAAAATATTTATGATGAATAAAACCACGAAGGGAAAAGAAACACAAAGTGGTGCTCAAGCGCTTTCGTCTAATGAGGATGTCATTAGACGAAAGCGCTTGAGCACCACTTTGTGTTTCTTTTCCCTTCGTGGTTTTATTCATCATATATATATATATATATATATATATAGCAGTGTTTAAAAGTTTGGAAACATCAATGGTATATGGGTATTTATTGCCATCAGTGGTCATATATGTACATTTTGAATGAGGTAGAGTATAAAACAAATACAAATGTATATTATTTTATTATTTTAGTGAATATTTATTTTATATATATATATATATATATACACACACACGAGGTCTGTTCAAAAAGTATCCGGACAGGGTGTTTATTTTTAGAACAAGATCACGGTTGGAGTTGTGACTGTGCTAAACATGTCTCTGCATGTTGAGACAAGTTGACTGATAGGGTTGCACTTCATTGTTGTAGCGTCAGTCCACTGTGGTGAGCTGATAAAGTTGAACGTGTTTTGTTTCGCGGCGATTTCTTCATGTTGCTTGCTTTTTTTTTTTACTGTGAAGGTGTTGTGCACCATGAATATGCTCCACAGGGACAAACAATCAACAAGGAATTTTACATTGAAGTTTTGAGACGTCTTCGGTGGAAATGGCTGCAGAACTGGGAGTCCCAAACCCTGTAAGTACCATATTCTGTCTATAATCGCATCAGTCCGGATACTTTTAAAACAAACCTCGTGTATATATATATATATATATATATATATTTAGTATGTCCCTCTTTCGCCCTTGGAACAGCTTGAACTCTGTTAGTAATGCTGTCATTGTATTTCTTTTCCATTGATGAAAAAATCATCCAGATATTCTGCAGGTGTTTTCATACTTCTTCAACATTAGATGGCGTCAGTTAATCCTTCTCAGCTTCTACATAGTCCCATCCAGCCTCAATTAGATTCATGTCGTGGCTTTGTGATGGCCATTCCATTATTTTTAGTTCGCCAACGTCCTCCTTTCCCTTCACATATGTTTTTAACAATCCGTGCTGAGTGTTTGGACTTGTTATCTTGTTGGAAGATAAACCCTTGTCCAATCAAATGCTTTCCATCTGGCACAGCATGCAATTGAAAGATTCGCTTGTGCTTCTCTTTGATGTACCATCAATTTTCACAAGGGAGCCAACTTTAGGTAAACTTATGGACCCTAAAACATTCATAGATTCCCACCATGCTTTACTGTTGTAAACGCATATTATTATCTCTCTCACCCTGTTGCCGTAGTACGTATTGTCTTCTTTTGGACCCAAAGATTTCAAATTTTGACTCATTTGTCCACAGAACCTTCGCCCAATTAGTTGACGTCGAGCGGGTATGATCTCATGCACATTTTTGTACATTTTACCCTCTTAAATTTGCTTCATGGTCTCAGGTACGGTTTTTTTTAGCAGCAATTCTTCCATGCAACCCTACCTCCTGCAATCGACTCGATCGTCTTCTATCTCTTAAGCATGTAACCTTCAAGTACTGGTTTTGAGATTTTGTAGTTGTTCTTGGTCTTCCTTTTCGTTGTTTGTCTTTAGTTGACCCTGTTTCAAGATGGCGTTTGATATTGCCCCACACCCCCTTTACAGAAATGCCCAGTGTTTTAGCAATTTCTCTAATAGTATATCTTTCTTCTCGTAAAGTCACGATCTTTATGCGAAAATCTTGTGGCATCCGCCGTACTGGAGCCATTCCACATGAGAAAAATCAGTTGAATCCACCTGTAAAAGCGTTGAAGGCGCTCATTATTTTGATATATGATGCGGAAAACGAGGATTGTTTATAAAATACATTACATAAAGTCGTATAGTGAAGAAAATCTGGAGGGGTGGGGGTGCCAGAGTGCCAGTGCCAAGGGGGGTGCCACCACCTCAAAAAGTAGAAAATTGAATATAGAGTAACCTGACCTAACCTAATTTGGGGGAGTACCAGTTGAATAGAGAGTATAATAACCTAACCTAAGCTAAATTGGAAAATAAAATTATATATATATATATATTCGTGTATGTGTGTGTGTGTGTGTAACTTAAGTCATACTATGAACTTTAGCGACCACCATTCAAATCTATCTTAGTCGTAGCAGTGTTAAACATCATGAGAAGTCAAAACCCCGACCACATTCTTTATAGTACAATAATTCGCATATGCACCATCAGGAGTCGAAACTCCGACTTCAATGTGATGGTTGAAATGACTATATATATATATATATATATATATATATATATATATATATATGATGAATAAAACCACGAAGGAAAGGAAACACAGAATGGTGCTCAAGCGCTTTCGTCTAATGACATCCTGAGGATGTTATTAGACGAAAGCGCTTGAGCACCATTCTGTGTTTCCTTTCCTTCGTGGTTTTATTCATCTTAAATATTTTTCACGTGTTACTTTCGTGAAATAATTTTCATATATATATATATATATATGTTAAACACAGACCGTGCATGGAACAAGGAACTCTTCTGGGAAAATTAAATCCACTATAGTCCGAATAAGTAATGGTAAATGACAAATACCATAGTTTTTCTTTTTCATGATGCTAGCCCGACGTGGGCAACGGGTCTCTCGCAAAGAAATCCCATAAATATATTTATGGGATTTCTTTGCGAGAGACCCGTTGCCCACGTCGGGCTAGCAT